>VBVR01000145.1:0-14054 GCA_011638315.1 Tetramorium parvispinum | reverse complement strand
GAGGACTTTTCGACTCGGTTTCGCCCGCTCTACCTGCTCACGAGAGTTGTCGCGCCAATTACAGGACACCCTGTATAATAATAAATGCACATATTATCATCAATATTATATAAATTATCAATATTAAATTATTATTATTCAAATTAGCATGAATATTATTTTAATAAAGAATTCCTAATAGACACTATTAAACATATTTATATAATATAGAACAATTAGATTTATACAACATTTGTACAAAATCAGACTAATTGAGTTTCACGAGCATTCACCGCATGACGATATTATCACGAATTAATACTAAGACGATAAAATCAATAATAATATCACAATGTCCGTCAAGACACTGGCACTATCCCTTCTTGACGGACATTGTCATCCGTTTACTACCCAGTCTACGATTTCTAGGAAAGGCTGTGATACCGCGATGGATAAAAACCAAGAATATTCTCTTCATAGAATAGACGATACACATATACCTCTCATGTATCATTATATATTTAAGAAACGCACTTCATGGCTGCATTTTAGTTACATTGTCGGTACCAAAGGTGGATGAAAAACTCTTATTTGTTCCCTCTTTTCCACAAAATTGTAAGGGAAATACGACGGGTGTATTTGAGGCCTGCACGCACATTAAAAATATTTCATGAGCAATTTCCATTGGTCGATTCGCCGAGGGTGCACTCATTTGAACACCTCCCACAACGCACTAGTTTCTACACAGGTGTCCAATGTTATACATGGACTGTGTTGTCATTGGGAAATATATCTGTCGGAAAAAAAGTACGATAAAGCGCTTCTTTTCCTTAGAAAATCCTTCCCTATTAGATATTTTCTAATGTACTCGCTCGAACACAAGTGAATGTAAAGGGAAATAAACAATTATGACACGTAAATCCACGATTACCCGCATAGTGTTTCTTATGCTCCCCTTGTTCGGCATCAGCCGACAAAAATCAATCATCATTTTAATCATGAGATTGTTTTGGATTGTCACACTGATATTTATCGAATATTGTCACTATCTTTATTTTTCAACGCATTTAAATTCGCAAAACTTTTCCAACTTGGTGGACTGCTGTAGTAGCTGTTTGGCATACTTCAAAGTAATCGCTAAACTTATTGCGTTCTGGATTAATCAGCGGTAAGTAAAGTATAAGCGCGCGTTAATTAAAATTATTTCAATTATTTATATTTTTAAAAATTTTTATTGTTACAATTCAGCTATAAAACAATTATTCAGAACAAAATTGGTTATAATATCGGTCGTGTTCAAACGCTCCCGTCCTTTGTAATTATCTTTTTGTACATATTTAATTCTTTGTTAACACTTGGTTCTGGAAAACAAAGAAAAGTTGAAATATGTAAGATAAAATTTCATTCAAAGACAAAGTACTTCAATGCTGTTCCATGAATCGAGGATGAGAAGTTACTAAAGATACTGTGATGCGATGAATAAAACTTTCATTTGAATTCGACAACATGATCGAGGAACAATCGTCCACAGAAAATTCGAGGAGACTTTGACGTTAATCACGAATGACTGGGATGATTATGCTGAGAATGACAGTGACATGTGCGTGATGACAGGCAAAGCAAAAACATCGAAACGCATCACTAACATAATCCTCGTTCTCCATACGTTGACTATCATTGCATATTGCTTGGGAATTATCATCGCTGATGCCGATGTTACTGATGAAACGATCGAGTTGCCTTTTCTCAACAAAGTTGAGCTTCCCTTCAGTATTAAATCGCAGGGCATGTATAGATTTGTGTTAATCGCAGAATTTCTGCATTTGATTGTTAGCAATTGGGTAGCTGGCGTTACAAACGCCATACTTTTGACAATGGTAAGTTATCATTCCATAAGCAATTGTAACTAAAAATATAAGTATAATTAGATATAGTAATTATTATTGTTTTTTCGCCAAATGATATATCTATATTAAGATTGTACTATAATTTCAGAAACATAACTTTACAAAAAAATCTATAACTTCAATAAAGAATCCTGTCACATATATACGTTATGCGTTTTGTTAAATTAATTACCTTAATAATATTTACTGATATTTCTTTCATTCTTTTATGTAAACTGTTCATAGTCTAATTATTTTGATATGAAACTGAAAAAATTAAATGAAAATCTTTTCCTTTAGGTTTTTCATGTAGGTGGCCAAATAGATATTCTACAATGCTGGTTGGAAGAGCTTTCTCCCAAAGAAATTGAAAATAAGCAAGGATCATTCATCATCGCGGTAAACAAGATCATTCAGAAGCATCAGAAAATTATTCAATTTTCAGAAAATATCGACAGCCTATATACGCACATCGCGTTACTAGTATTCGCCTCGAACACAATGTTAATTTGCTCGCTAGCCTTTATTATTGTAACCGTGAGTAAAATAGTTAATTATACACAGAGAAGAATTTTTATATTATATAAAAATTCTTCTTTTATATTATATAAAAATTTGTATAATAATTTTACTCTGCTTCTTTGGATATTAAATTATGCATAATAATATTACATCTTTTTTAATTTTCTCAGTCGATTGGCACTGCTGATGTTATGGAACAGATTATGAAATGTCTTCTATTCTTCACGATAACGAATCTAGAGGCATTCATATTTTGCTACGCTGGAGAATATTTGAATAATAAGGTGATAAAAGATAATTATTATAACGCTAAAACAAGTTATTAATTACAATATAAATAATTTTATCTATTTTTTATAAAATATAAGGCATTTGAATTTTGTTATTAAATGAATATGTTAAATATCTTTATTATTATTGCTTTTATAGAGCAGAGAGATCGGATTTGCAATATATAATTGTGCATGGTACAATTTGAAATCTATACATAGTCGTATTTTGTTATTCATAATATTAAGATCCCAGAAGCAATTGACGCTAACAGCTGGCAAAATATTGGATCTTAAGTTAGAATCTTTTGCAAGTGTAAGATTCCAACAAAATAAAAATCTTTGTTCGTTAGTTCTATCTTTTTATTTTATCAATATTTATACTAGACAAAATTCTCTTTTATGAACGCTCTTTTTGTTACGACAAAATTCTATTTGTATATTAATTTCTAATGCAAAGAACATTGTTATAGATTATGAATGCTTCGGGATCCTACCTGTCAGTATTGCTGGCAATGCAATGAACATCACGTTTACCTCGATAACTTTTAATCAATAGTCGTGAAGCGTGTATATACAAGCACGACGTGTAAATATGTCTTCACTAGTTACACTGACACTCATTGTAATTTTATGAATTTTCCCAAATATGTTTTAATATAAAGATATTTTAACATATCATAAGATAAATTATAACATGAAGATATAATAGATTGTACTGTTCTTGTAAAAGTGCTATCTGCCATATCTTTTTATGGACATTGTGAGTCTTTCCTTAAACAGTTTGAAATGTAAGAATATAACATGCAAAGATAGATATACAGATACGCATATAATTTAATTTTTTATTAACTTGTACCCTCCAAATTCAAAATGTTTCCAAAGCTCACCAAACACGACTCGCAATCGTATATACCATATCTATACCCATGCATATCATTGCTTATTTAAAGTGAGTAATTTTTTTATCGTATCATCGAGAAAGAAAGAGATGCTTTCACCTGTTTCATTCTTTTCGTAAAAATTCAAATTGTATTAATATAAACGTAAAGAATATTTCACTAAAGAAAAAAGAAAAACTTTTGCTATGAATATATAAATATAAGACAATAAATCGTTTATCTAAAAATTATAATACATTGCAATGTAATAGAATTTTGTATGAATAAGAATCATAAATTTTATAATTTACGATAAAATATTAAAATATTTTATTATCTTTTATGAAAGAATTCTTCCCTTAACATACTGAAAATGCAGTAATTAATGCACAGGTCAATATTATTTTAATGCCGAATTTCTAAAATACTTTCTACATATGAAGACGTTTTATGTAATACAGAAAATTAGATTTATCCATAGATTTAACACTTATTCAAATGTAGAGTGATTATGTTCAAGCATTACATTCGCCGCATGTTACTATAGCTAATTAATACGATGTAATAGTTAGATAACAAAATCAATACTTACATCGCCAATATATTGATACTGCTATTGTTGGTTCTTGTTGGGCATTATCATCCGTTTACTGCCTAGTGAGAGATTTGGGTTTAATGTCATGATGAAAAAAAATCGAGGATATTCTCTTGTGAGACGAACGATACACGTATCCCTCCACATATGTCATTACATATTTAATATACGCATTTCATGGTTGCATTGTAGCTACATTGTCGGTACCAAAGACGGACGAAAATTATCTTATCTGTTTCCTCTCTTCCACAAAATTGTCAGGGAAACATGACGGATGTTTTTGAGATCTGCACGCACAATGAAAATATTTCATGAGCAACTTCCATTGGTTCGATTTTGCAGGGGTGCACGCATTTGAACATTTCCCACGACGCATCAGTCTCTACACAGGTGTTCAATGATATACGTCGTGCCGTCATTGAAAAATTCATCTCTGTCATCAGGAGAAACAACGATAGCACATTCTTTAATTCTTTTCCTTACAAAAAAATCTTTATTTTGCTAGATATTTTCTAATACACTTATTTCCTCGGATATATTTCCTCGGATATATTTCCTCGGATATATTTCCTCGGATAAAGAAAAATGAAAAAGGAAAAGATTATGATTCGTAAGAGCACGCTTAATCGTACAGTGTTTATTATGCTCCCCTTTTTCGGTGTCAGCCGTCAAAAATCAGTCATTTTAATCACAAGATTGATTTGGCTTGTTGTAATGATATTTACTTATTATTGTCACTATCTCTATTTCTCGACGCATTTAAATTCGCAAAATTTTTTCAACTTGGTGGACTGCCTTAGTAGCTTTTTGGCACTCGGCAAAGTACTCGCTAAGCTTATTGTATTCTGGATTAATCAGCGGTAAGTAAAGTAAGAACGCGTTAATTAAAATTATTTCGATTCTTTATATTTTTAAAAATTGTCATTATTACAATTCACTTATAAAACAATTATTCAGAACAAAATTGGTTATAATATCGGTCGTGCTCAAACGCTCCCTTCCTTTTTAATTATTTCTTTGCACATGTTTAATTCTTTATTAACACTTGGTTCTGGAAAACAAAGAAAAGTTGAAATATGTAAGATAAACTTTTATTCAAACAGAAAATAAAACTTTAATATTCCATATGAAGAAGCAAGATATTTCTAAAGATATACTTTTTTTATGATGCGAAGAATAGGAGTTTTATTTGAGTTGACAACATGATCGAGGAACAATCGTCCACAGAAAAATCGAGGAGACTTTGATGTTAATCACAGACGATTGGAATAATTATGCTAAAAATGACATTGGTATGCACGTGATGACAGACAAGGCAAAAACATCGGATCGCATCGTTAATATGATGTTCTTTTTGCACGTGATAAGTATCATTGCCTATACCATGGGAATCATCCTCGCTAATGCCGATGTTACTGATGAAACGATCGAGTTGCCTTTTGTCAACAAATTGAAGTTTCCCTTCAGTATTAAAACGCAAGGCATGTATAGATTTGTGTTACTCCTGCAAGTTGTGCAACTGCTATTTGCAAATTTGGCAGCTGGCATTGTGAATTCTATACTTTTATCTTTGGTAAGTTATAACTGCATAAGCAATTATATCTAAAAATATATAAATAATAATAATAGTAATTATACATTCCATATTGTCTTTTTTGACGAATAATGTATTTATATTAGAATCGTTCTATAATTTCGAGACTGTAATTCTGAAATATTAAAAAACATTCCTGTCAAATGTTAAATTAGTTGTAAAGGCAATTTGTCGAATTAATTGATAAATAATATCTACACATTATTATTTTTTTTTTTTCTGTACAAATTATACATAATTTAATTATTTTTGTGAGTAGCTAAAAATACTAAAAGAATCCTAATCTCTTATTCTCTCTCTCTCTCTCTCTCTCTCTAGGTTCTACATGCAGGTGGCCAAATAGATATTTTACAATGCTGGATGGCAGAGTCTGCCTCTTTTAAAGGAATAAAAAATAAGCAAGAATCAATCATTACTTCAATAGATAAGATCATTCGAAAGCATCAAAAAATTATTCAATTTTCAGAAAATATCGAGATGCTATATACGCATATTGCGTTAATATTATTTGCGTCAAATACAATGTTAATATGTTTACTCGGCTTTCTCATCGTAACCGTAAGTACAATAATCAATTACATTATATATACAGAAAGAGATTTTTATATATATATTCTCTGAAAATTTCTATAATAATTTTACTTTGGTTCTTTAAATATTAAATAATGTTATTATACTATATAATAATATTATTATACCTTCTTAATTTCCTTAGGCGATTGGTACTGCTAATGTTATGGAGCAAATTTTGAAATGTCTTTTATTCTACATCGTAACGAATTTGGAGGCATTTATATTTTGCTACGCTGGAGAGTATTTGAATAATAAGGTCAGCAATAAAAGATAATTATTATAACGATAAAACGAATTATATACAGTATCTAAATGATTTTATAGTTTTCTAATAAAACAAGATAATTAGACTTTATTATTAAATTAATTTTACAAATGTTTTTATTATTTTCGCTTTCGTAGAGCAGAGAGATAGCATTTGCAACATACAATTGTGCATGGTATAATTTGAAGCCTAAGGATAATCGTTTGTTATTATTCATAATATTAAGATCCCAGAAGCAATTGACGCTAACAGCTGGCAAGATAATAAATCTCACCTTACAGTCTTTTACAAGTGTAAGATTCAAGCAAAACAAAAAATTTTGTTTGTTAGCTCTATCTCTCCATTTTATAAAAGCTCGTTTTATTATAACAAAATTCTATTTGCAAATTAATTTCTAATAAAAAATTCTAATAAAAAAAATTCTAAAAAAATGTTGTTACAGATTATGAATGCTTCGGGATCCTACCTGTCAGTGTTGCTGGCGATGCAATGAATGTCCATTGATAATTCTTGATAAATAGTGGTAAAGCAATATGTAACATAGGTCTCCACCAGTTATACTAACACATATAGTAATATTGCGGATTTTTTCAAATATGTTCTATATGACATGAAGATAATTTACGTGAAATATATGAAGTTGTAATAACTGCATTCTTCTCTGTAAGTGTTATACCATACCTCGGTTTCCTGTGGAAAGCTAAATCATGAATCTTTTCTTAAACCGAGAGTTCACAGGGTAAGAATATTATAAGCAAAAATAGATATACAGAGATGCTCAGTAATTTAATTTTTTATTTACCTGCGCCCTTCAAACTTCAAAATGTTTTCAAAGCTCGCCGTACGCGACTAACAATCAAATATATCATATCTATGCCTACGCGTATCATTGCTTATTTAGAGCGAGCAATTTGCTACCGTATCGAGAAAAGAAGAGATGACCCCACCTGTTTCTTTCTTTTTTATTAAAATTATCAAGATTCACGATAGATGTATGGTCTGCACATAGAACGGTGAAAATATTTAATGAATTTTTTCCATTGGTCGACAATCCAAGGGTAAATTCGCATGATGCCCTCTTAGGAACGCCCAGTCTTTACGCAGCAATTCTGTGATGTACGTCAATCCATCGAAACGTACATCTGGCGGAAGTACATGATTAAATTCATTGTATTTTCTCTTGCTTCGTTAAAAGAATTTATTATATTATTTTGGTGTGCTCGCGTGCATATAGAAAAAGGGGTGACCAGAACATTATGATCCGGAAGAGCACAATTAATCGCACGATAGAAGTTGTGTTTACTTTGTTCGGAATATGGCCAGATACTTCGTGCATTCCGTTTTGCAGAATATTTTGGATTATCACAATAATAATTGTTCAATTCTATCATTATCGGTACCTTCAGGTACATTTCCATTCCGATGATCTTTTCAATTTGATGGATTGCTTGAGTAGCTTCCTAGCATATATGAAAGTGATGACTAAATTTGTTGTGTTTTGGTTAAATCGGCGGTAAGTAATACGATTGGCACATAAATAATGATATATGTAAATTGATCATAATCAAAATATAGTTAAGTGTAATGTGTTTTTTAATTATTTTCATAGCAAAAGAAGATCTCTAATTTACATATTTACTGATTCAATCGATTACAGTCATTAATCGTATTACATTCTAAAATATAATTGCGTTTAATTACTTGTATATTTTTACGCGTTAAAAATAATTATTAAAATATTTTCCATTCTCATTTTAAGAAATGTACAAAGCGAAAGAACTAGAAATTTTGTGACATAACATTGACTTGCTGAAGCTAACATTTGGGAGACGATAATTTTCTAAGGACTCGAAATAATTTTTTTTCGTGATCGATAGGATAATCGACGAACCAAATCATCCACAGAGAATTCATCAAAACCTTGAAAATGATGACGGAAGATTGGGACAGTTGCGCCGATAATGAGAGCAACATGCAAGAAGCTATATGCAAGGCGAAATTATCGAATCGCATTACTAACTCAATGCTAATTCTTCATACATTAAGTGCCATTGCATATAGCACACGTATTATCCTGGCCGATGTCGATGTTACTGATCATACGTCCAAACCACCCTATATCCATAAGATGGAACTTCCCTTTGACGTGAACACACAAAGAACGTATAAAATGATTCTATTTACGCAAACTATATACGTCACTATGTGCAGCTGGATTGCTGCTGCTGTAAATGCTTTGCTTTTAACATTGGTAAATTAGGGAATGTATAAGCAATGTTATTACAATGTTAATACAATCATATTAATTTCATTTAATCCACAAACATAAATTTGAGAATTGCAACAATTTTAATGTAGGTCACGGATTCCTTATTTTCAGGTTTTACATATAGGTGGTCAAATGGATATTCTACGTTGCTGGTTGTTGAATTTTGCACCTAAGGAAAATGGAAAGAAGTACGAAACAATCTCAACGGATAAAATCATTCAGAAACATCAGAAAATTATTAACTTCTCGAAAAACGTTGAAAATCTATACACGTACATCGCATTGCTGCAGTTTACGTCTAACACGATAATGATTTGCTCATTGGCATTCATCATAGTAAGCGTAAGTAAAAAATGAAAATTAAATCGCTACATATTAATGATTACTCATTGCTATTTGCTAATAAGCGTATAACTTTAATTAATTCCCTTGTATTTTATAAGAAATGAGATATGTAAACAGAGATAACTGTTTATATTTGCGCAAATTTTTACTAACAGTTTTTTCATGTTTCCAGGCAATAGGTTCACCGGATGCCGTAGAGCAGATAATGAGATCTCTCCTATTTTATGCCATAACGAATCTGGAAGCGTTTGTATTCTGTTTTGCTGGAGAATATTTGAAAAACAAGGTTAACAACAAATTTTATAAGATATTTATAACAATGATAAAAAAATGAGAAATAATTTCAAATTTTGTGTTAAAATATTGAAAAATATGTTGAAAACAGAAATGATCAAACAATTACACTAAAACAAATACTTTTGAAATGCATTAAAAATATTTCTCGTGTTTTTCACCTCTTTAGAGTAAAGCGATTGGACACGCAGCATACAATTCTGCATGGTATAATTTGAAACCTGAGGATAGTCGTATCTTATCATTTGTAATATTAAGATCGCAAAAGCAATTGACGCTTACCGTTGGAAAAATGGCGAATCTCTCTTTAGAATATTTTGCAAGTGTAAGAATTATGCATAGCACACTAATTTTATATATAATTTGCATATATATAACGCTTGATGAAATGTTCACTTTTTTCTTTCTTAAAATTGATTTACTTCTGTACATTTTTCTGCCTATTGATTTCGAATTTTTAAGACTTTTAAGATTATTTAAAGTGCGTCTGCATTTGCGATAATTTAATATAATCTGTTATAAATGTCTACAGATAGTTTTTACTTTTAATACAAAGAATGACACTGTTATAGATCATGAATGCTTCAGGATCGTATTTATCGATGATGTTAGCGATGCAATGAACATCACGTCGATCTTCTCAACCGATACTTGTCAAACACACATCACATAATGTGCAAATTACCAGTTACAAAAACACACGTTGCAATAGAGGTCGTTTTCCAGATATATTTGGAGTAATATTAAAGAGCATGATGCGAAGTTTAGACTACAACTTGAAACTCTGAGATATTATGTACACATAGTTAAAGTTAGGTAAAGCAAATTCAAAGATCAATATTTCTCAAATAAATATTTCTTCAATATTGACGCTGTTAAATCATTCTATATCGTAATGCGACATACATATTCCAGTTTCATTCCATAATGAACTACTTACTTTCATATTCGTTAGCCAATATCCATAGATTTAATTAATCTCTCGCCAAATATTGCTACAACACCAATGCACATTCAACTATTACACAAATAATATAAATGTTCTCGTAGCGTTCAATTCAATTTTCTGTTTCTTCGTCCAAGTCTCTTCACCCTCTAGATTTCAAAAACTTTTTGAAGGATCTCCGAGCTTGATTCATCATCGGACATACATTGCCCCGCCTATGTCCGCGTGTATCGTTGCATATTTAAGGCAAACAATTTGCGATCACGTCACCGGTGCACGAAAGAAGGAGAAATAATTCTGCCTGTGCCATACTTCTATTAAAGTGGGGAGGAGCAGTGACGAATGCGTGGTCATGATACGATACAAATATTTAATGAGCAACTTCTATTGGCCGTTGGCTTAGAGGTGCTCCTGTATGATGACCTCTTACGACCTCCCAGTCTTCATCCGGATATTCAATATAATATCGAGCTGTAGTTGACAAAAAAAAAATACATTCTTGCAACTTACTGCGATTTAAATAGTAATCTTCATTTTTTCATAGGCAGTGGACTCCTTCTTTTTAGAGTCTATACGTGGCCAAATGAATATGCGTTAGCGATTGGCGAAGCTGATACCTGAAATTAATATATCCAATTAGTATATGTTCTGCTGAAACAAGTACAGAAACTCCGGTACAAGTACGGAAACATAAATAAACGCAAATTTACCGTCATTACTGTTTATGATCAATAAAATCATTCAGAAACATCAGAAGATTTACTTACTTAGAAATATCATATATTTATTTATCATGAATATGTATAAAATACTGATAATTCGCTCATTAGGATTTGTAGTCATAATTGTGAGTGTAAAACAGACGTTAATAGTATAAATAAAGAAAAACAAATATTTTATTCCGTAAAATTAATTATATGTTTACATTGAGCGAAATTTTGCAAATTTCTTCATTATTTTTATTCTTACAGAGCAAAACTGTTGGATTCACTGCATTCAATTATGGCTGGTACAATTTGGAATTCTATTATTCGTATTGAGATCGCGCAAAAACTCACAATCAAGGAAATGATGGCTTTCTCGTTACAATGCTTCACAAGAGTAAGATTCAATACATACTTTGAGATAGTATAAAGTAATTTAATAAGCAATAAAATTATAGAATAATATCGAACTATATTGCCTTTAAATTACAATACGGCATCTCGATATAAAAGAGATTGCCATAATATATTTCCGTGATTTCCGCGAATTTCGCGGCAACTCCTCCTTTTCTCTTTCCGGCGCGACCCTTCGGAAAATTTCTTCGTCTCTCCTTAGATCAGTGCGCATGATTTTTCAATGTACTATAAACCGCACTGTACATCGACCTTCGTCCTGTGTAGTCGTACATTTTTAATGAAAATTGCACCGTTTGGCGCGTAGGGCGGAAGGACGGCCCCTCGATTTCCCTCCCATCCGCAAAATCGGCGATCGCCGACGACAAGCGCGCTACGACAATTTCATCGTATGCAGAGCGATGAAAATATTTAATGAGCTGCCCCCTGCACGGTCGACGGTAGACGAAGGTAGGGCTCGTGGCAAGTGACCCTCCGGCATCCTTCAGTTCACCCGCAGCGTTTACAGGTGCATACTTCGTGCCTCTATCGTCCATAAATCTGTTCCGCAATCGCGCTTGATATTCTTTCCGCGCGCCCTTCGTTTATTCTTGTCAATTAACACATTCGTCGTAAACCGTTTTCTCTGATATCTTAATTGCAATCTCGAACAAATAACTGGCATTTCCTTTGAAGGAAGGGATTCTCGAAAGAGAGATGCGTGGCCTACACTCACTTTAGCTTCACGTCACCGATTATGTCATAGAGTGTTCGCGTTCGCCTGAGAATTAAGCTTCGTTAAACGATGTCTACATTTACCCGGTCGATCGAGATCGGACTTCGGGTCGCCGGAATCTGGCCAGGCGCGGGTTACACGATTATCAGTCGATTTTTATGGACCACGACGATGATAGCCGCGCAGATCTTTCAATATCGCCACATGGTGGTGCACCTTAATGCCGAGGATATCTCACAGCTGATGGATGGTCTGAGCGCAACGTTGTCATACAGTTTGTTGTGTGTCAAGTTGATTGTTTTCTGGACAAAACAACGGTACGTGTTTGTGATCGCTACATGCAGCTTTTTCGACGATCCGTACGAATCGAACAAGCATTCGATACGGAGCGACTGATATGCATCAGTAATTATCATTGCATCGTATCACAGCATTAAAGATTATTTTATTATTTTATAAATATTAATAAGATTATTAAAATTAATTATAATTATGTGTTGCAATGAGGAAGAGCTTCACGAGTATATTTAGAAGTCACTGTTTCAAATAAGATACAGATCTTCTTTCTCCTGTATCATCAACAATTTGTAAAAATTTTATTTTAATAAGTCCTTTATTATTCATTATTACCTCGGGGAATACCGCTATTCTAGCAACAATGATACCCAGATTTAGCTTCGCACTTTTCAATTTACCTTTTCCCTTATCTATCACCATCAAATACAGATAAATAATTTCCCAATCATAGTCTTCAAGGGGGGAAAACCTTCGCTCTCGCGGTGCTGCAGGAAATCGATTCTTCCTAGAATATTTAACGACGTGTTAGTGACCATCGCGACGGATTGGGAGCAATGTGGGGACGCCTTGTACAGCATGAGTAACGTAGCCAATCTGTCGCATCGTTTCTCCAATTTGATCATCGGCCTGCACTCGACGGCGGTGCTGTTCTACGGCATCGGCGTCGTCGTCCTGCGCGGCGACGACGCTGCCGATCGTGAACTTTTTCTCAAGATGGAGTTACCCTTCGAGAGTGGCACGTCGCCAATTTACGAGATCGTCATGACCACGCAGTTCCTGCATCAGATGACGGCCGCCACCGTGATCGGCGTGCTCAGCGCATTGCTCGTTACGCTGGTAAGTTGGGGCTTTGGAGGCTTTCAGCCCTCGGGGGATTTTCAAGTTCTCGACTGAGATTACCCCCGGGAATGCATCCCGAGAGTTAGATCAGCCCACGTTACCGTGATGACTGTTCGTAACACGTTTCAATTTGTTTAGGAAAAATTGGAAAAATAATTATTTGTTATTGAAAATTAATTTCTGATTAATATTAATTTGTTGATTAATAAATAAATAAAAAGTTTTGATGCTAGATATCTTACCCGTTCTTTCTTAATTAATGTAACTTAATTAAACATTAATTATTATTTATTTTGATTAAATATAATATAAATATATTTCTTTTTAGCTACGAAATTTTGGATATCATTAATAAATTTTTAAATCCTTAACCGATTCACTGGTAACGCAAAATCAATGTTTTGTGCCAAAACTGATAAGACCTAATAATTATGTATTTTACGTGAAAGTATATTTATAAGGGGTTTTATTTGGGTCGCTGACGAATCAAGGATCGAAATTTTAAAATAACAAAATAACAAAACATATAAAAAAATCTAATCAAAGGAACAAAAAAATTTAAAAATTTAAAAACAACAAAGAAACGTAAAAAATGAAGTGTAAAATCCTTCCGTAGCGTCCCCGTGGCGCACTCTGGATTGTGATAATATTTCACCAGCTAATAAC
>VBVR01000144.1:0-69374 GCA_011638315.1 Tetramorium parvispinum | reverse complement strand
GGGGGGGAGATATTTACCGAATGCCCCGTGTGCATACGAGTGCGAGAGACAAACGGCGGTGAGTCGCGGGCGCGGTCCGCGCGCATTTATTGCGCGCCGAAGCGGTTTCGTTTGAAAAGCCTTCTAATCTCGATACGGGCACCGCCGCGGTGGCACACGCACACCAGTATATCAGAAATAGGTTTGTTTAAAATAAGCGTACACACTCGACGGCGTGTACGCCGAGCTACCCCAGGGACGTATCGGTACGCGAGGCCGAGGAACGCGCGCCGCGCCGCGCCGCGCGCCGTTTCAGCTGCTGCGTTTATCACAACGGGATCGCTCTCCCCCGCACATTTTCTCTGCGTAATGCACCGCGTGAGATCGGCACCTTTATGTAATTTATCGTCAGCCATGATACCTGCTCGGCCTGAAGAAACAACATTGATCGCGGGGGAGAGAAATTCGCTCGAGATTATTGAAGCTCGTTTAGAAATCCGATCTCGCACTAGACTCTCTTTGATAAACCAATGACTAAGTGTACCAGGTTCTCCGTTCTATTAAAGCCCGTGCTCGATTGTACGGCTGAAACAATTCCCGTAATGTCGCGCAGTTACATTCCTCTCGCGAGTGATGCATTCGATTTGCAGGTTACGCTCTATCAATAGATTCTCGTCGATTATCTTATGGCATAATACTCGCGCGCGCGCACGTGCAATCTGCGTCGTACAGGTAAATGATTTTAAATCGATCTTGCGCAGCGACATAACGCGACATATACTGGAAGCATGTGTATATAAACAGATCTCGAGCGAGACTGCATCGCAGGAATGCGCGCGCTGGTCTGTCGTTCTCGTTTTCGTCGCGGTGATTGGCGCGAGCTTGTGTTGATCTGACGTAATTTCAGGATATAATAGTTTCATATGGTGCGCACAAACTACGAGCGAAAATAAGATCATTTCTGCGTATTGAAAGGAGGCAATGGGAAAGAGCGCCGGATGCCGACAGATAATACAGAGTACTTGTGGCAATAGCGATGTACTCATACCTAATGATCTAGAGAGAAAGAAAGAGAAGGAAAGAGGAAGCAGTGAAGGTCGAGGGCAGAAGGAATTGAGTCGTGTATGTAGAAAAATGAAACAAATTCTTTTAGCAGAAGCAAGAAATTTTTTTTTAAAGCATCTATTTAAAGGAAGAATACGATACAAAAGTATGTCCTTATAGTTTTCTATAAATAATTCTTTTGCCTTCATGAATAATTTAAAAGTTTCTTGGAGGGAAGAGAAAATGTAGACATAATTTATTATTACTAGCTTTTATTATTACTAGAACAACATAAGCGCGCGCGTAGCGAAAATATTATAAAAATGAGGGACCAAATTGAAAAAAATATACAACATAAATTTGAGATTTTTCAGTTTACGTGTCATAGTTTGATTGAATGGTGTTCGTAGTAAAAAATAATGTTCACGATAAAACGTTTGCTGAGAATTTTATTAAAGAAGAATTAATGGGAGATCTCAATGAAGAATCTTCCGTGTCGTATTTCATGACACGCCTGATACGTTTTAACATTTCTTTAATTACATCCACGTGCTTTGTGAGATTATCGGACGATATATGAATTGCAGGCGAAGCGCCAGAGATTAATGCGATACTCGTAAAAGCGCACTAAACAAGTTGGGAAGGACAGAGCTATTTACTAAATTGGCAAATATCATTGAGTCAGGAATATCGTCACCTTTTGATTGCGCACTCTTCGCTTGCTCGCGGGGCGAGTGTACTTATTTGTCAAGGACGATGCGGTGGAGACGCCTCGGAAACTGACGAGGAATTATGTCAAAGCGGCCGGCATGCATTTACCTTGGCGCGTTGGCACGTAGAATATCGCGAACATATTTTTTACTCGCCACGTATTGCTGATTATGACGTGATCTGCCGATCGCCAGTCGCCGTGATACCAATCTTTTCTCCGAGTATTGCGATAATTGAAAATTAAGCTAATTTTTAATCTCTCATCGTACATACGCAACTTTGGCGAAAGATTTCCTTTCTCTATTTTAACGACGTAGTTGTAGCTGATCTTTGATCAGCTTAGAGTCGAGTTTTTTCTCAATTAAAGTCGACGTCTATGAAACCACATAGAAAATAAAAGTAACCGACTATAATTAAGAATCTTAAGAATCAGTTAATTAAAAAATATTCCGCAGCTTGTAAAAGTTTGTTGGAAAAGACCTGCTTATGAACAGGGAAAAAAATACAGCAATAACCTTTTGATTGATAAATGATAACGCGATTCACAAAAAAGAACGTCGTAGCTCATAAAATAAGACATTTTTTTTTATACACGCTATCAATTAACATAGCCTTTCGAAACTCTCGTGACAAATTTCGCTTTGGCGAAATATCGTCGTAATACGTGAAACGCATGAAGAAATATTTCAAACAAGGTTTCTAAAAACGGCAGAAAAAAAAATTCTGTAATCATATTCCTTCGAGGTTCGATCTCCATATTGCTACGTCTCGCGCGCTTCTCGCGAAAAATGTATATAGACCTCTCAGCGCGCGCTTTTGGCTACACTATGATATATTCGAAGCACATAAAATTCTGACGGGGATTGTCACTCACTCGGAAGATGCTTGCGCAAACTGTGGACAT
The DNA here is from genome assembly GCA_011638315.1 of Tetramorium parvispinum. Lineage (NCBI taxonomy): Eukaryota > Metazoa > Arthropoda > Insecta > Hymenoptera > Formicidae > Tetramorium > Tetramorium parvispinum. Next base: position 66,736 of record VBVR01000144.1, on the reverse strand, counting down.
ACGCGAGCGTCGAAATTCGCTGGTTCGGCTTGTGAAACGCTTATTTGTCGACTATTGAGAGAGGCGGGCGCCCGGCACACAAGCAGCCTTCGAACGTTTTATTCTCGCACGCGCGCTCAAGGTGAGGTGTAATTAAACTTTCATAATTGTCCGTTGCATAATGAGGACGAGACTCCGAGAGAGACTCGTCCATCGTTTGCTTCGCACTTTGAATCCGAATCGACAACTGCCGCCGATTGCTGTCCGGCGTGATCGGCAAATATGCTGCGCAAATGCTTTTTTCGCGTGCTTTTTAAAGCAGGAAATAGAAAAACCAGATGTAATAAATAGAGAATATGAAATGTCACATTAGCAATCCGAGACGCTGACAGCAAAAAGCCGATCAGAAAACGGATGTGGTTGAAGCAGCTCGGTTATTCCTTATATCATTGACGATCTTTCCTCGTGTGAGATAAAATGTCAGTATATAAATTAGTTAATTTATATATAAATTAATTTTATGCATATTTCATGTGCATTCGCACGTACGCAATCTGAATAGTAATGAACAAAACATTTTGTTTTTGGTTTACATGGTTTATAATTTACATGAAGGAGATCTCTGCAACGCATTAAACATCGTAATTTAACATAATTTATTGGATCGACCTCTTATAATTTGTGCATTAAAATACGTCAAAGTGACGTTAAGCATACACTAAAACCAATATAAATATATATTTATAATTTCTAATTCTATAATTACCCGAGAAATTATAGAGTCAAAAACGGATTTGAATATCCTATTGATCGCGTTCCCTCCTCTGGATATACAACCATAAATAACAACTGTACTATTTGTTCGCGTATTTGTTCGATGTTTCACAGAGTCCGTATTCGATTACCGGCGAAATTGGCCGCCGGTCGATCGTTTATATCAATCGTTATGAAATTAAATCGCTTGCAATTGATATCACGCGTTTTATCGACCAACAGGTAATAAATGTTGATCCACGCTCGCTCGATGTCCTAAAATAAAATTTACACAATCTGCACAAACATATACGAATATATCGATAGAATGCGTTAATTAATCAGACGCGATCGTGCATCGCGCTGCGCCGGTTAACTATCGGCTGTCGCATTCGCGTCGCATATGTTAAGCGCATGTCCTCTGCCTGCGTGCGTTACACTTTAAAGCGTCGATCGCGCAGCTACGTAACGTTGAAGGTAAGACATAAAATTCAGCGTGATAAGAGCTCGGTCGGAAGGCCGACGATTCGACGTTTTTAGCAAGTGGAGAATAATATTATCATGTAATTTTATATACAATGCTTTGCATGTAAAAGTAAATTTTTACTCGCAAAATCTCGAACTTGAACTTTTATCTGTCGAATTATCTCAACGTGAGCTGAGCGCATTCGAGAAAAATGTGATTGATACAAATTAAATTGATTGAACCGAAAATCTATATTAAAGTTGAACGATGAAAAAAAAAAAGCTTTTACTGATTAATATTTTTCAATACACATATTTCGTCGATTCTCTTTAATTTTTTATGTGAAAGTTAAAAAAGTATGTCATATAGTATTAGTGTTATATAATATTTATTTGAATCACAATTTTTTAAATAATTTTTTATCCGAAAATTTTATTCTAGAACTGTTTTTATCGAGAGTTGTAGAGATAATATTTAATTTACTTGAAAGTCATACTTATCACTATTATGAAATTATAATTGCTTTAAATGGCTACGTTATCTTAAAACATACTTTATCGCTGATAATAACTTGTTTCGTATATTAAAGAAAAATGTACATACATATGCATCGACACTGACGGATCAAAATTAATGAATGATGATTCTAACTTCATAAAAAACTAAAATTCCAAGCATGATAAAAAATTATTAAAAAAGTACAAACAAAATATACATCTCTGCGTCATCGAGCAATATAATTTTCTTCATATCAGTATCACACGTACATAATTTCTTCAAGAGAGAAAAAATTTTTTTTATAAAATAACTCTGAATTTATTGACTGACGCGAGATTTCTACAGAAAAATTGGAAAAATTTGCCGAGGTTAGCTACTTTGCGGCAATGCCTCGGAGGCTCGGGGAAAGAGGACCGGGGCGAGAGAGGGGGAGAGAGAGAAAAAAACGCGACAATCGAGAACGGGACGCGTCGATTAGCTCGAGGCGATCGCGCATGGCAAGGACGAGTCTCATGTTACCGCGCGAAGGCTGTAAACCATCGGCTGTCATTCGCGCTTTGTACATTAACCGCTCATCTCTGTGGCGCGCGAGCGCGCGCGTGCGTGCGTACGTGCGTGCCTGCGCACCACTGTCGTGCCGCACGGTAATCGGGCGATTATAACTTACGCGACCCAACTTTCTATACGATACGGATGATTCTCGGTGGAAATCCACTACTACCCGCTTCTGCCGTAACGTAGAATTTCACTGGCGGCGCGCGAGGTCGACTTTACGAGCGAACTCCTCCAATGTAAAGTTTCGACGAGAGAAGATTACTCCGCACGATTTGCGGAAACGGCATATAGCGTAATTTTTCATCTTCCGCCTCTACGTCGTACCACTCGGCGTATCGCTTCGCGATATACGCATCGAGTTATAGCCAATTAGCTGCGTTCGACATAGCCAATTAGATAAGAGAAACACGGCGGATCGGTAACATTTTCCTTTCACTGCGAGGAAAATAATCGTTAACCTGTCACCGAGATGCACTCTCCAAGAGTGCAGTTAATAAAGTTTAGCGCTTTCTTCTCTGCGTTTTGTTGCAACGCGTATCGCTGTTGTGGAAATGGCAGTGCTATTTCACGGGGCAGCACACGGGATATCGCAATATGCAGTTTTACAAAATGAGAATGAGTAAAATTATATTGTAATGTAAGTTATATCATAATATTCTCCATCTAAAATTAGAAGACCAGTTTCTGCGGCTTTCGAGGATCCGATGGATAATTTTTTATTTCAAGTGTTCTTCCGAATCTGTCATTTTGCTACGCCACTGTCGGAGCTCGGTGCGCAATCACTTTTCATAGGATCCTCGGATCGATCGTCTCTGCTCAGCCGTTTACGTACGTTCACTTAGTACAAGTTGTACCGAGCCATGAGTTACTTTTACGGAAACTTCACGTCAAACTTTTATTCCTCGTGCTTTCGCTATTGATACGAATAAAAGTGTATCGCACTCGTTACCGCTCCGAAATAGGAATTTTTTAATATAAAAAATTTCTACGAAGAGATTCCTTAAAACTTAATTTAATTTGTAAAATTTAATTATGTGCAAAATTCATTTTACTTATTCTTCGAAAAATTACAGCGAGAATGTTTACAATTATATTTATTTCTAAAATCGATTCTTGATCTCTCTATAAAATTCAATCTTTTTATTTACCCATAAGAGGATTCGATGGCATTGGTAATATCATCGGATTTACGTCAGTTTACTGAGCAATATTGTAGTGGAGTGTAAAAATAAAAATTCATCGTTTATTTACATACGACGCGATTCAGATAAAACTAAAATAATCGCGATTCAAAAATCGTTTTCTTTCAAATGAATAATTTCAAATATAAAATCGACCTTGCGAGGTCATTTCCTTAGCAACTTTTATCCGCGCGGTCAATTTAACCCTGACATAGATAAAATCATCGCACGCCATTTCGAACTGTATCAAAAGTTTTCTTGCGATTTGTGCCACGTCTTTTTTATCGTACAGTCAACGGTTAAACGATGTTATTTCGGTATCGCCATGTCAACTTATAGGCTCTAAGCGCGTATTCTCTCTCTTTCTCTCTCTCTCTACTTCCTTGTTTTCCAGGCCTCTATATACACACGATGAAACTATAAATGGACGACGAAGAAAGTATGCGTCTCTCCAGTTGTACTCGGCTTAGTCACCGATCTCGCTCACAATCAGTTGATCTCTCTGCTAACAAGATCGTTGAGATCACCGTCTCGCCGATTTCTATACGGACGATTTTTCGAGAATATATTACATAGCCATTTGTCACGCATATATGTTTGTTTATATTTCTCGTTAACTTTTTGCCGTCTGATATTTAAATTCCAGTAATTTAAAAACAATCGCATTTTTCATTAAAATTTTTTTTTACAGACCGCGTAAATCACCTTGACCAAGTTTGTGTGTATTAATTTTTAAAAATGTTTCTCGCCACAGTCTTAAGAGTTACTTCATAATGTTTCTTAGCTCGCACAACGAAGAGATATTCGCGATATGCGCTTCGATCTACGATTTCTTTTTTAAATTCGTGCCAAGACGCGGTGAAGATCAAGAAAAGTTCTAGATTTAAATCGAAAGAATTTTTTCTTCACAAAATTTGTCTTTGAAGAAGCCCTTTGTAAGTTTTAAGAGAAACCGAGAGTCGTTCGACGTCATTTTCGCAACAGTCGGCAACGTTGAGCCGAGTACGTGGGAGAGTGCGCGACAGATTGCCGGCTCGGCGATCTCAGGGGCCATCGCCTTTATCTCATCGTCCAGGATACGCCGGTGTAACACAGCGCGCTGTGGATCGGGTGATATTTATGTAACGGTCAAAGGGGTTAAGCGTTCTGGGAAAGTTTCCAGAGCAACGATTGGCCGGCGGCTTCCGCGATTTCGTCACCCGCCAATCAACGCCCCGAAACAACTTTCTCCGAATCCTGACAGGACAGACCTTATCCGTGCGCTCCATTATTTGCATAAATGCAACCGGGCGCGCACGTGTGTGTTGCCGTGGATGCGAGAGTGCCGGCAAGGAGATGCTCTCTTACGTGTCGCACCGTGCAAGATTGCCATCTCGACCGGCTTTGCCGAAGGATCGAATGTTTTGATCTCCGCGAGGATGCGCTCCGATTTCTAATTGTCGTACGCGAGATTTCTGTCGAACTGTCGCGATATCAGCCACCGATCCCTCAACGAGGCTGAGACCTATTTTTCTCCAGCGAAAGCCTGACAGATTATTATTATCGTTGTAACTTTCTAATTTTCCATATCGGCCATTTCTTCAATTAAACCGCGGACTTTACACGCGTTTCAAAACGAGATCCGTCCTGGTGAGCGAGGAACGCGATTTTGCGTATATTTTTCATCTGCGGACGCTCTCGGGGTTTAATTAATTAAAATTCTTTTTGTTCAGTTATCCCTGCGAATTGGAAAGTTCTATTATAAAAAGTCACATATATCGCGTTCATGTATCTCAAAGTACAAATTGTCGCATTGATTTCTCGTGCATGCAACATTTTTCAGTATCGAGGATTAATTGTCGGAGACACAAGCATTAATTATCGGTTCTTTTTTTTCCTTGCGCATACTTAATGCCGCACGCGCGCAATTCCACGCGCGACAGCAGTTTCAACCTTGAGGCATGCGTGGCGGATTTCGACATGTTCATACATATTCGTGCATGTATGAACATTGTATTTTGTAGGCAGACAAAAGACGGAGGTTTCGGAATATTACGCCACTGTTGAATCACTGATAAACTTCTTTCGTCTTCTCTTCGATATTTTCAGCATAAAAAAAAACAATGTCGAGGTGTATCGAATGTCCGTACGATTATCGACATAATCGTGCCAAATACACAAAAAAAGTTTGATATATGTGGAATCCTTTAAATCTTAGAGGATTCTACTCTTATATAGACCTCAAAAGGATTCATCTGAAATCAAAAGAAAAATAGTATAAACAAAAGTATTTAAGAGTGAAAAAAGTATTTTTCACTTTATTGAAAGATAAATATTTGCTGTAAAACAGTAAGCTTAGAATATGAGATTGTAGGAAAAATCATTTTTAAACGTAAAATATTTTTTTTTGGGTGTACAATTGAAAAAGATACATATCCACGTCGAGACGGTTCTCTTTTCGAGATTATCACGAGATTTTAACGTGATTAGCGAGCGCCTCTCTTAAAGTGAGTTATAAATTCGTACGCTCGTATTTTGACCTGGGGTTGGTTAAAAATACACGAAACGATTCTTCGAGGACACGTACGACATGCCGGAAGTTTTTCGTGAAACTTTCGATGTAATCGCTGCGAGATATCCTTTAATGAAACGAAACGTACATTCCTTCATTTTACAATCAGATGCAGATAAAGCACGCGAGTATACTCCAGACATCACGTCCTAATGTTCTGGCGACATGTCATATAAATACGCGGTGATCGTGTTGTAAGTAGTAACGTGATATTTTTCATCGATACTGAGATAAGACGTTCCTTTCATACTTTAAAACACTTCGATGTTTCAAAATTGACGGTTTCCTCTTGTGATTTAATCAATCATAAAGGAAAATTTGCTCATTTAATTCGTCGTAAAACATTTTGTGTCGAGATCATGATAAACATCGCGCAACACGTGCAATGCAACGGCATTTAATGTTTTACCGCGTCATCGTGTCAATCTGCTGGTCATAATTATTGGATACTGATAGTATTGTTGCAGAATCGGACTGTGATCCTTATATAAGGTTGACATGATGCATGTGCCGCGCGCGCGTCGTTGTATAATCTGTTTATTTCCCCCATTCGCATCATTATGAATAACCAGCACCAGTTTTGTTAGGAACGAAGACATTTCAAAGCGTCATAATATTTTTCTCGCCGACGATTTTGTCACGTATCCTGTTGTACATTGGGTTATGATTTTTGCTAAAGGAGCGAGTAGAAGATCGGTAAATATAAACGGAGCTGCAAGCTCTATTTATAATTGACTAATTATCAATTATTAATTATTTTAGATATCATAGATAATATTGAATATATAATATTTTCAAAAATTGAATAATTTAATATATTTATTAAATAATATCTAATAAATTTTGTGTGTGTGTGTGTGTTTATATGCATGTGTGTATACGTAAAGCGAGAACGTAATTTTATATAAAAGTTACATTCTCGCTTTTTAAAGAATGGAAAGAAAGGAAGTGACTGCTTTTAAGTATGCGGTTGCGTCTGGTAAGTTTTGGCTTCTCCTATCTGTTACAAACAGATGTTATTTCCGCTTTTACACGGTTATAGCCTTATGGGTCGCACGTGTTACCGTGAAGAATTTCGATCGTGTCAAAGCAGGGAAGATATAGGGAAAGGTATTTCTTCTGCGGTAATAAAGTAATGAAACTCGAGTTTCTTCCTGCACTCTCCGTGCCTCTCCGTGCAACACATCGTAAATATAAATGTGCACGATAATTTATTAAATTAATAATATAATAAAACATAATTAAAATAATATAAGTGAAAATCTCTTCAAGCAGCCATATTAGTGCCAGTTCTGATTAATATCTATAATTAAATGTTCTTAAAGATGTATAAAACTAAGTGAGGAAATCATAAAATTATGACTTATAAATACGCAGTTATGCTGAAACTCTGTACAAGAATTTTTTCTTTTTCTTGAGTATATCGTAATGGCAATACATGCACTGAAAAAAAATTCTGGTTAAAAACAGGCGAATCAAAAAAATCTCGTAGGCGTGATCAAATATTCTGGTAATTAGAATAGAACTCAATATTTTATAACTTATAATAACCAGACTATTTGATCACGTCTACAAAATTTTTCTGATTCCTCCGTTTTTAACCAGAATTTTTTTTTCGGTGTGTGATCGTGGAATTCTAATCAACAGTCCCATGACAATCTTCCTCACGAAAATCTCGCGAAACGAATAAGACGACAATGTGTATATTCCATTAACACTTATCCTGCATCTTTGATTATTTATTGACCGAGTAACGCGTCTCGCGCGCACACACACCGGATTATGCACCATCACGTAGGTTGTAACATCCTGCAAAAATTTCTTGCTACTTTCCGCCCGGCATAAATTTTCTCAGTACAGAGATGGAAAGCGCATAGCGATTAAAGGCCACCGATTGTGCCATCGATGCATCCACTGCGTATCGACCTGACGGCTGATGCACGCGATTGAAACGATAAATTAATTATGCGAAGACGCTGTTCCGTCACTGATGCACACCTGGTAACCCGAGAGATCCGTATACTCTTGTATGACGAGTGCGCAAATAAAGCGTGCACGTGTGCACACGCACGCATACGCATGTACACGTACAATGACGATGACGGATACTCACATTCAAGGCGCTCTGTCGTGCGACCTTTTCGAACGAGTCAGCGAGAAAAATCCATCCTCGCCACCTCGAAATGCCACGAGTATTTGTTGCGAATGACAGAATCTTCTCATAGCGCCGAGGTTCGGCGACGAGGTATACGGAATACTTGTAGTTGTCGATCGAGAACGGGATATGGGCTAGGCGATATATTGCGATATACTCCGAGGAGGACAATATATATATTGCATGTACGTGTATATACACACGTATATCGATTTGCGCTAACAACACATGGACGTCGCATTACAGGGCGTACATTCGTTGAACTTAAGCCCTACTTGGATTAACGATTAACTCGGATAACGAGTTTCGATACGATATCCCAAAGATATCGTCCCGATGTTCAGATATTCCGAAAGCGCTATTCGCTTTTGCACGACCGTTGCTAAGACATCCTCGATATGACATTCCGAGCAAGAGTTACTACCATCAAAAATAGCCACAGATATAGTTATATAAAATAGCATCTCTCCAGATTGCACAACTTAAAAAGCGTCGGTGTTCTCTAAGTCCTTGGGACTACCCACAAAAGTAGAATATGCTTTCGAAATCCTTCGTTGTTCTCTGTGATTATCCTTTGTTATTCGAATTCTTCATCAAGCGTTATTATTTCTCTAGTCGTTATTTAAAAAAGAATTATTTTTTAAGCGAAAATATATTTAATTGTGACTTTTTCGAATACTTTGATTTGAATCAGTTCTTAGGAAATAAGCGATAGATAATCCCGATGTCCGTTGCGTGACTTACAATGTGACTTTGATACAACTCAAGCAAAAGCGACAGTATTTACAAATTTTTCTATTTGGCCCGTTCTGCGTGTTTACATTCGCATGTAATTTCGATCAATGTAGGACAATAGAATGGCGTTAAAATCAAAGTTCCATAAATTTTTATTATATTGTCCCGTACTGGCTCGCACTGGTCTCGCACCAGATGCGCCGCTAACCCGATTACGAGTGCGCGCTCCTCGCGTAATGCTTCGAAGGTTTTGACCTACCTAGAGCGGTCGAAAAGTTGCGTCGACACAATGCCGACGATTCGTTGGAACTGATAACGTCGAGGATGTCCAAATTTATAATAATAATGACAGAGCTCATTAGATAACATTCGCGTATACACAGTGACACAGAATCGTTGGAGTAAAGTTAAATCTTTTCGAGTCGTGCCAATGTTTTACGACTCGTATTATCATTTGAAAATCGATTAAAATTACCATGTGACATTTACTCAATTTCCTTGGTTCAGTTGTAGTGGGAGCAATCAATGTGTGTTTCTTGCGGCTTAGAAATAAAGCAAAGGAGATGTAGACCGGTGACATTAGTCGATTTATGTTATGATATATTAATGCTGACCTGCAGAATCAATCTCCGTAGTTGTATATAAAGTAGTCAACTAATTTTTTCAATTAGGCACACTTGATATAGCGATACGTATCTGCGCTATAACTTCGAGGATGATAGATGCTATATCGAGGTCGTTTAAAGCCATGGCCTATTAAGTCCACCTCAATGCACCTACACACACGTAACGATCTGTGTCCACATCGCATCGCGATTTTCACGCCTAGTTTGTCGATGCACATCAGGATGATGTTTCTCTTTTCCGATCGCTATTTTGAAGTAGTCTCCCTTGTATTCATATAATATTTCTATATTTCTGAAGTTTCCAAACATTTTACATATAGAATTCTTCTGTTTTTTTTTGTTATAATTGTGTCGATATATTAAGTATGTTTACATATTAATATATTACTAATATATAATGTTTTATATAAATGCATCACATTTAAATAAAAATTTATTATATTTTAGACTATATATTTTCTAATTGGTGCAATATTCAGAAAAAAATTATACATAAGTTATTTTAAACCGTTTTATGAAATACAAGCGAAGCATATTACATATATTTTTAATAATGGAATATATTTGATAATCTAAACTTTCAAACATTTTAAAAAGTTAACATTATTGGAAATTTTATGACTGTATCGGGTTTCCCAGTAATGAAAATTTAAAAGAATCCATTTGAAGGTTTTCAATTCTCGTGATCTACGTCGCGACGCCGTCCGCGATCTCGTCGGCGGAGAGAATCCCTCTAATGGGAAATGCGGTACCGAGGTGCATTCCGGGAGATGAGAGAGATACGTCAATGTTCAGGTAAACGTCGTCGGTCCACAAAGGAGATAGGCGTCCCGCAAAAATGTTTTTTGTCTCGGCGATCCGCCCGAAAATAACGATGCGATGCAGCAGCTGCCGAGATCAAAGCCCTCTCCCATCGTTGTCCACCCCTCTTTCTACATCGCCCTCGTCTCTCTAATCCCACCCACACTGCAGACGGACAGGGAAAAAAAGAAAAAAAGAAAGGGGAGAGAGAGAGAGAAACGAAGGGAATCCTCCCACGATTCTCGCCGTGAGTCGACCTCGGGCGCTCGCTCCTGTTTACGTGTCGCGGGCTCGATGTCTCAACGGTCTCGTCTCGTCTCGTCTCGTCTCCGTCTCTATCTCCATCTCCGTCTCTCCCTCGCATCCCCGTTTCTCATCCTCCTTCACCGCTTCCTCCTACTCCTCGCCGTTGTCCTGATTTTAGCAAAGTGTTGCGATCGGCATCCGCCGTTCGTTTGTAGTACTCCTCCCGCTCCCCCTCGTACCGACCCGACCTCCCTCTCTTTCGCGTTCAGTACCGTCTTCCAGCGCGAGCAGACCGTGCGACGGGGCCCCGGGGCCCCTGGATCCTCCTCTGGGACCCTCTCCGTCATGTGAAAGTCGCTTTCGCGACAGTGCTTTCTTTGTGCTACCTCGGCTCTGCATCGAACGGCTATACTACTTGGAGATATGGTTGCGCGGTCAGGTAGAGGCATTGGCAGAAATTACCCGTGTTTCATGAATAATTTTGATTACCCTATAATCAGTCATCGATCACTATTGATTTCCATCAAACTAATATTGATGATCATTGTACATCAATTACCGTATTTGTCCATTAAATTAGTATTAAATCTAATGGATTCGTCATCGCACATATTTACACGCACCGTTGTCCTGATAATTCTTGCGAATGGATATTTTTATCCTTACCGGAAGTAGGCTGTTCCGCGCCGTTTTAGATTATCAAATCCCACAAGAAAAAATATATGTTATTTATATATAGAAACGCACTTTCTAAACGTAAATTGAAATGATCCTCAGAACGAATTGTACAGAACAATTGTACGAAATTGTTGAATTATCAATGAACATTTTATTGTTTTCCGACGCCTCAGGCTCTCAATGTTTCAAAGACGATGCTGGTTCGCACTCGCTCACCTTAAAGCCGAGTTCATACACGGGCGCGAGCGCGGCCGAGGAGAACGCGGCTATTATGTGTCGGCGGCGACCGTGAGAGAGAGAGAGGGCCCGTTTTATTTATCTCGTACAAGGATTCCCCCCGGCGCGCGATATTACTCGCCTTCGTCGCCGCCGTGTCACGTCGGGATGTCCGAGAGCGTCGGCGGCAGGCTAAATTCGAGACACTCGGCACGACCCAGTGTGGGAAAATTCCAATCATTTCCTCGATATCGGGACGACAAGTATGCGCTAATCGATCGCTCAGGAATTCAATGGCGCGGAAACGCGCCGCGTTCTCGGAATCGATCGCGACGATCGATACGTGAAAGACGCTTCAAACGCGACTGCGAGCCGGAAATGCGAAATATCGCGAGTCAAAATAACGCTCGTAACAACGTTAAAAGCGTAGCCGGGACTTTATCGTTAAGAATGCAGGCGGGGAAAATCGGAAAATCCTCAATCAAAATTTCCGCTCCGCTCAGTCGCGACGGATTTGCCTCGTGTATGCTTCTACTGCATCTGTCATTTCTCTCGCTGTTGCTCCCGGTGTTTTTTCAATCCAGTAGAATTCGGAGATATCTGTTAAAAGCTCCGACAAAATTACGCCCTCGAACCACGTACCCGAAATGCCTCGCCCTTTGCGTAATCCTGGCACTTGGATCCCCACAGTCTGCGCGCGCGCGCGCGCGCTCGCTTCCTCCGCTCGTTGTGCATCCTCTTATAAAACGCATACATACTCCTCGTTCTTTCTCACACTCTATAGCAACGGCTGTACCCGGCGGAGCCTTTTGTTGCGCGCCGAGTGGGCTCTAGTTGACGAAATATTGACATCCGAGAATAGAAACCCGTTGCGGGATCTACAGAGGGGTTCCCCTCCACCCCTTCTCACACATACTCTCTCTCTCTCTCTCTCTCTCTCTCTCTCTCTCCCTCGCTCTTTCTCCTACCGTCGAATGACGGGGGGCGGTGGTGAGCAGAGAGAACGGAACGCAGAACGACGGGAAGGGAAAAGAGAAACGAAGGGAAAAGGCAGAGGCTGGGTCGGTCGGTCGCTCGTACTCGCATTCAGCATGAATTTAAAGGGGGTGGGACGTGGATGACGTCAACCTCCGAATCGCTCCCTCTCTGTGCGCGCTATATCTGGATGTCTGTGTGTGTGTGTGTGTATGTGTGTATGGCGCCTGTGCGTGTGTGAGTGCGTATATACATTACATGCACCAAAAAAAAAAAGTGCGCTGCGCACCCCGCACTTGGTTGGCAGATTGGGGAGGATAAACGTCGAACACGCTTGGGTGACAAACGGAATATTATACAGTAGACACGATTGGATGGAAATTATTTCGTAATCGAAAACGTTATACGTAGATACCGGCAGAATAATGGCCGGTAATGTAATACGCTTGTTGCAGTATATTGTATAAAGTTTCTACAACAATTTCAACGATTTGTCAAACACAAATGTTAATCATGTCAATGAAGAATTATAAACAAAATTCTAACTTTATTCGGTTTCTGAAAATAAAAGACACAATTTACAATTTAATTTTTAGACCGTTGTAAATTATTTATTTATTCGATTAATATTATTGCAAAGTTAGACATCTTTTTTTATATAAAGCGTTGAAGATACAGAAACAATTTCCCCCGTTGTCAGAATTTATTATCAACATTAACAAGCGATAAAACAATCGAAATTATTTTCGTTTAGTTCTATGAACTCATCGAGAGTTTCGTTAGCAACATGGGCTGTAATCATCGAGGCTGCGATCGCTTTGTAGCTCCCAAACATTTAAAGCGCACGTGTTAATCGATTGAATCGGTCTCCCCAGCATTTTCCTGGGCTGTTGAACGTCCCCGATTCTCGCCCCTCGTAGATCAGACGGCGCATACGCGTGTATTCGCGCTCCCGTACCCGCCGTATTGAATACAACGGAAAGGCTATTAAATTTGTTTTTGTCCGAGCGTCGTAATCACGTCTCGAGGACAAGCGCGCGTGCAGAAGACCTTCTCTACCAATCTGTGACGAAGAGAGAGAGAGAGAGAGAGAGAGAGAGAGAGAGACGGGAGAGGAAAAAAAACAGACCTCTCTTTGGTTTGCGGCGAAAAAATGATGTTGTAAACAATCGACAGATGTATCTCGAGCTAACGTATTTGCTTCGTTCGCGTCGATCTCTCATCGATTTTCCTCAGCATTCTCATTTTCTATGCGTCTCATTGCGCATGGATTATTTACTGTCCACGCTCGAACGCGGAGGTAAAATGAATTGCCAGCCCATGTTCTACCTGTAAAACGTGCCGCCGATAGCGGACCTGTCGGGGCGCCTGATTTGCGGTGCTCGTAAAAGTTGATGAAATAGATACGATTAGATCTGCCGTCGAGATCGACAACACGAACCCATTAGGTGCGCGAACACCCGAAAGATTCGATTAAGTGTACTCGAGATACCGATTCCTCTTGTGTTGAGCACTCCACTGTAATAATCATCAGTTACAGATAAAGTTTTGTCCTGAAATAAGCCCTGATCTATTGGGCGATCTCGAGAGAAGAGGGTAAATTTTCATTCATCTAGGTATATGTGTGCGAATTTATCCAGAAAATCTATTGTCACATTGTTAAGAGTTAAAAACAAAAATGTAAGTCTTATTGAATCGATAATCATTTTGAAAGAAATTATTCTTGTATTATTCTCATGCATTTTATTTAAAATACAATTTAACATATCGAAATCGTAATGGGACTTTTAACCAGTGCTTTTGATTGAAACTTTTGAAGCTCCGAATTATAGAGAAACTTGACGTAATTAATCAGGAGAACGTATTAAATAGATTGCTTATGTTCAGTAAATATACTAAGTTGAAGTTGAAAACCGTTTTCCAGAGAAAGTATAATGACTGAGCGTAAGAAAACTGCTTTCGGGCGACTAACAGTGTTAGTACAAGTGGAGTAGAAGCGCGTGCACATGGGCGATATCTCGATTAATTTAAAATCCAAGTTGCTTTCCAATCCCATTCAACATTGTTCTGCAGATAGAAACAAGAAATTTAGATGATAATAAACATATACATAATATAATAAAAATTATACGATATAATAATTCTTTATTACAATGTACATATAAAAGACAAGTACAACTGAAAGACAAGATAAATTTAGAGTTGTAGTACAGGCATGAGAGGCATCATAAAATTGCTGCTTTATAGCAATCTTTCTAGAAATAGAATAAGATTATTACAAGATAAGATACAATAAATTAATTACAGTGTGACAGCTAGTATAAACACGCAAAACGTATGCAAGAGACACAGGATACGCATAAGATTTTGTCGAGTATTTTCAGTATGTAATGCTAAATATAACATTTGATCTATTATAAATATCAAATAAAAATTAAAAAATTGCAAAGTTTAATATGACCATACACACGAAGGCGTCCCGGAGTACCGATTTGTCAGTCTTTTTTTTGGTGAAGAATCATTTAGAATCGGTAACAAAAACTAACAAAGGCATCGTTATTGCTTATGAATTTCTTTATTTTAACAACAAATAATTAGAATTAGAACACTTTGAATGTCTTTTAAAATAAAATTCAATTCGAATTAATTAAAAAAAAACACAAAAGTTTTTTCTGTTTAGGTATCCGAGATTTATTCATCACATCCATATTTTTCGACATTGAATAACTTGGCGACATTTCACGTAGTTAAAATGACAGTCATTTTTCTTAACTCATTCTCCAATATCTGCGGTTGAAAGGACATTATTTTGGTGGTCTCGGGATGTTTTGTATAAACACGATACACACACACATACACACGTAAGCATTGATCGATACGTCGTAACCACGTGAAAGTTTACGCAACGGAGAATCAGGTAACGTCAGATAAGGGCCTGTGACGCGTTTCTGCTTTTGCGCAAAGCCGGTATTACGGGCGGCTGTGCCTGCGAGCACGCGCAAAACTCGCCGTACGCACGTGGTAATCCGATATCGCGAGGACATGCTTACATACCGCACGCGTGCTCCTTCATGCGCTCGTCTCGCCTGGCAACATTTACCGCGCCGCGCGAAACTGTTGCACCCGACGCTTTCTGGTATGGCCAGTAATACCTGCCGACGACTGGAAAGAGCGCTCGTAGCAAAAAGGCTCATACTCGCAAAGTTGCGTTTTCGATACATTTTCGTTCTTTTTCTCGCGATAGATTTGATAACGTGCCGCGATGCGAGAGAAAGCCTCGTAAGAAACTTGTATCTGCTCGACATGCAACCTGCATAACTTATGTTATTGATCCGATCCCTTCAATTGGAGGGTCTAGGCAAGTTTCTCTGCGCGGAATGTCCTAGAGAGAGAGAGAGAGAGAGAGAGTAAAAGAACGAACTTTATTATTTCTTCATTCAACCATGTTTTTAATCACAAATGGAATTTAAAAAAAATGATTAGTGTGTTATCTCGTGATGTAAAATTATTTCGACATCTCTTCGATATATCCAGCGATTACGAAGACGGTAAATCCGAAATATCTGTCTCTTTGAAGAATCATTCTCATTTGTTAGCGAAAATGAATAGAATAAAAAAGTAGCTGGCAGGAACAGGCTTTAAATTTCTGCAATTTTGCGGAAATTCTATAATTTTGCGAATTCTCGGATACACCTTGCGGTTTGAGACGCAATATGCTGAACACACGAGGGTCTTATTCGTGTTCTCCGCTTCGTCACGGTGGCGAAAAAAAAATTCCCTCGCGAGAGTGTCCTGCGGCGTAACGTTCGAGGGCCCATCGGAAATCGTGCATCGGCGGAAGAGAGCACCGCTTCCCGCCGGGTTTCTCGCACGTATGCGTTCTGCGGCAACGCGCGCGCGGGGGTAAGGCACGTATTATGTACGCGCGCGCTACTCGGCGCGGCGCGGCGCGGTGTGTGAATAGCGAGCACGTGCATTTCCCACAGAAAAGCGATGGGGGCTACGCGCCGCGGCGTCGCGGCCAGCTGGGAATACGGCCGGGGTTCGGCACTGTTCGCCTCGCCTCTTTCGGAGTAGACACCGAGACGGCCACCTTCGAAGAGACACGTATCAATAATCTTGTTCATTTTCGAATAAATTATCGTCGAAATCGCAATAAATTAGATGTTCGACCGACTTATCGCTAGATAGCCCGATAGTCGTGGAAGTCGTGGATAATCTGAAATGACGAAACACAAAAAAGAAGTACTGTTAGAATCTTTCTCAATTTACTTACACAAATAAGGAAAATTGATGATTGTTTTCGTAGGACCGATCCGATGGCTTTAAAAAGCATCTTTAACCTTTAAGGAACAGAAGCCGATTTTTCGTATAATGTAAAATTTAACGTAAATGTTAAAGTTCTAAACCAAAAACTGTAAAAAAACGTGAAAAAATCTGCATGTCTTCAAAGGTTAAAGGTTAAAGACATTTAAAATGTTTCTCTGAAACTATGAAGAAAGGTCTGTACTCTTTAATTATTAGTGTGCGTATCTATAATAGATGTATAAAATCACTTATTAAATTACAAAAAAAATCAATCGATATCTCCGCTATTAATCTCACTCTCTAGAAAAAGTCTAGACCTCTAGAAATATTATAAAATCAATTTCCAACACAGCTGAATGTTATTAAATAATTTTTCTTTGGATTTAAAAGATAATCGCAGAGACGTCGTCATTTTCTCGAACATCTGTAATTTTTATCGTACAAGCATATTTTTATTGTCACCAGCTGAAATTTATTTGCACGTGGCGATGCCAAATAGGAAATATGACCTTCTGAAATTATTCAAGTATCGTGAATGATTCCAGCGTGTGTTATTACTACGTCGCAAAGATTATGAAATAAAGATCCGTTGCAATGCGCCAAACACAGACTATATCGATTGGCATAAATCTATTCGTTCCTAGCGGGAATCGATTGTACGGGTATGATCTTGACTTGGCGAATGGTAACCGCGTTTCTGTCGCAAATGCAAAAGTTCACACTGCCATTTAAACCAAATTAACTCTTGCCAGTATGATTGACGACGTATTATCGTCCATTGCGCATTATATCGTTGTAAATCCGACAACTTCGAATTATCCAAGGCGCTATGTTAACTATTAGGTTGCAAGTTATGTTACTTAATATTGGACAGACTAATCGGCAGCTTTTCCCTATTAATACCCGATTAAATGCATCGGTGTGCAAAGTTGTAATGCCGTTCTTATTCATTATTATTCGAAAATGCTTCGTCCCCTTTCTTCGTGTATTATGTAAGAGACGTACATATGCGTTTTCTTATGTAAGGCATATGGAAAAGATTAATTTTTGGCTCGCGTGCTTTGCGTTACATCTCGCGAAAGAAAACGTTATCTATTTCTCCGGAATTCCATGATTTATAAAAATATCAAACACATATCTACACTGAGAGAAAGATATAGTTACTTTTGGCCTCAACCATAATTTTAGAATATTTCTAACAGTAAATATGATTAACTTAACTATACGCATCATAAATGTTAACTATAATTATTGTTATAAATGTTATGAAATTGTGATTGTGGCCAAAAGTAACTATATTTTGCTCTCAGTATAGAGCCATTAAGTTCAAAATTTATATTGTGATCGCGGATTTTACTTATCAGTTGAGTTTTTCTGGAAAAACTTGACAAGTGAAAGTCTAATATTTATTTTTAACATTAATTGGCTATAGTGTATGTAGATATATTTCTGCCTCTCTCTCTCTCTCTCTCTGCTGTTATAATTATTTATACGTCGAGTCAATATAATTGAAATGACCGCATTTATTGCTATTAACCGTTCCGAAAAGGACTCAAATAGAGTCGAATGGCGTACGCTTGCGTCACACTTCGCCACTCGTCCGATACGCCAACTCCGCAGTTTCTCTCTAACGCACAGTTATTTCTATAACGATCACCGCGAGAGCATCGCCGCGCGGCGCGATTCTCCAAAAAGATAATTTTATCTCACGGAGGGTTAAGATGAGTCACGCTCTCTGTTTTCAGTGCGCCAATAAGCCGCTCGTTCGCATCTACCTCGTGAAGGCTGATCGTCGAGAGAGAGAGCTCTTTCTTCCACCCGGGGGGGAACGGCGGTGGTGGTGCAACGCTATCAGCAACGGCGGCGATCGGCATCGGGGTGCAGCCGTTATCATCCGGCTATCATAGCACCGTGCCACCCCAGAACGGAAGGGGTGGTTCGCCACTTCGTGTCGCGGCGATGGTAGCAGCTGCCTCCGCTACGGCCACCGCCACTGCCAGCGTGGTGGCCATGCAGGACCGCCAGGACATCCCCTCGCAATTCAATCAGGTAAATGTTTGACCGGGCTCTCACGTTATCAATGGCGAGCGACCAGGGGAGAATTCTGATTCATACGTTACATAGACCACTATCGGAGTACTATCCAGAATAGTTCAGTAAATATGTGAACGTGTATCATATGATCCTTGATATCTTTTATCTTTTTTCTTTCGCGTCATAGTAACGTCAAACGATAAATAATGAAGATATAAGAAGAGGAAAAAATCGTTCGTTAAGACGCGATATATTTCTTTTTATTTTAGATAATGTTCTTGTTATGATCGATAATTTACAGTATTTTATATAATGCGAAAAACATAATTTACGGGTGATAAGAAGTATTCCAAATTATTCCAGTTGATCGTTAATTAATGTTAATTAATGTTACAATTTTTTCAACTCCATTATTTTATTACGAGGCTAATGATCATTTCGTAAAGAAATAAGTTTTTAATGTATTAAATTATTAAAAATGGAGAAAGACTACTCAAAAATGAATCTCTTACAATTCAACAACAAAACGTGTCTCAGAATCCATACAATATTTGGTGTCTCTCGTAAACTATTTTTATTTCTTTGAATTTTTATGAACTTTTAAATGAAAATTCACGTTAAACGTTATTATTAGATGCAGAGCCAACATGGAATACCCCACCAAACGTACAACGCGGGGTACGGCCAAAGAGGACCAATGGCAGGAATGGGGCCAGTCGGGATGAACAACTTTAACGGCATGGGCACGATGAGCCCGATGCACACTATGAATTCCATGAATTCGATGAACAGTATGAATGGCATGAACTCGATGAATCCTATGACAATGGGAGCAATGAACGGTATGAACGGTATGAGCGGTATGAATGCTATGAACGGAATGACGCCCATGAACTCCATGAGCAACATGGGTAACGTAGCCATGAACAACATGATGGGACCCAACAACATGCAAATGAACAAGATGCAGGTATTTATCTCAAACTCAATGTAGCAATTTAAACGTACTTAGCTGCTTCTCTCTATTCCGCCGTGATTCGATAAGAGATAATCAATGAGCGAAATTTATCTGTCCTGTATTTTAAATATTTTACATCGATATTCTTGCGTTATTACTATTTCTAACTTCGTTACAATGGCGTATATCTCGGCTGACGAAAGACGCGTCTCCGACGTCTCTATTCTTTACGATAAGAGCGCATTACTCTTTGTTCTTAGGCTCAGCCGCATCAAGGCTACCCACGGAGATTAGCGCCTTATCCGAACCCAGCTATGCACATGGCGCAAAAGCGGCAGCAGGTTCCATATGCTCCTCAGAATACAGCGGCTATGCAACAGGGTTTCAATGGCATGACGGCGGCTCCGAATTATCCAAATACCTATCCCACCGGGGCGAGGCCGAATTTTCAGCAACAATATCAATCTATGCAAAGCATGAATCCCACTGCGGCTGGTTTCGGGCCCAACGCGATGATACGAGGGACGAATATGAGGCAAACGGCGCCGGCTTACAACGCCCCGTCTCAGACGGCCGCCGGAAACCAATACGGCTACGGTAATAACGGCGTTCCCGGTGTCTGCATGGTCCCACCTACCGCGGTTGGCAACCAGTTCATCGGCCATCAGCCGAACACGGGATATGGTGGCGGCCAGGCGTCATACGGCGCGTCCGCTGTGGCGACCAGTCAATACCAGCAAGACGGAGTATCGATGAGATCGACGAACGGGGGCAACGTGAATTATCAGCATAGTCCCATTCCCGGTAATCCGACGCCTCCGTTGACACCCGCCACCAGCATGCCGCCTTACATCAGTCCGAATCCGGACATTAAGCCTAATTTCAATGAGATGAAATCGCCCGTCAACATTAGTCAGAGTAAGTGCGATTTTAGAATTTCATACTCTTATGCGTACTCTTCAACATAAATTATAATTTTGAGTTGATTATAATCAATAATTATATCAATGAAAGAGACGTTGTGTAATTGCGTGCACACAATATCCATTTTTCTTATTCCAAACCGTAGAATAGTGTTTATTAGATATAAAATTGGAAAATTTGATACGCATGACATATACATGTTTTTCTAATATTAATATTTGTGTCTTTAAAACAGCTATATTGAGATTCTACTGTTTGTTTCAGATGATGAATTGAGATTAACATTCCCCGTGAGAGACGGCATAATTCTTCCACCCTTCCGCCTAGAGCACAATTTGGCTGTTAGCAATCATGTATTCCAACTGAAGCCCACAGTGCATCAGACGCTAGTGTGGCGATCAGATCTAGAGCTACAGCTCAAATGTTTCCACCACGAAGATAGACAGATGAACACGAATTGGCCGGCGAGTGTGCAAGTTTCCGTTAATGCGACTCCCCTCGTGATCGACCGCGGGGACAACAAAGCTTCCCACAAGCCTCTCTACTTGAAGGACGTCTGTCAAGCAGGAAGGAACACAATACAGATTACCGTATCCGCATGCTGTTGTGTAAGTTTGAGGATATCAATAATTAAACGATAGCGTTTACGTAATTCGCAGATAAGAAAATTATTCCTTGCAATGCGAATCTTTGGTACGCTCAAGAACAAGTTTTCGCTTCGTACAGATCGATTTTTTTTGTATTTAATAGAATGTATCTGCGTGCAAAATGTTCATCTATTTATTAATTAAAAATTTTAAATATTTTTTTGTTTCTAAGTTACAATTGTTCATTTTTTTTTTCATTTTTTCAAGTTAAAATTTTGATTTATAATTATTTTTTTTCTTTTTTTTTTTCATTTTATTTAATACACACATTATGATACGTGTGACTTACAGTCACGATGTACATATTGCAAGTGTGTTATATTCCAGTCGCATCTATTTGTACTCCAACTGGTTCATCGACCTAGTGTGCGAAGTGTACTTCATGGACTATTACGTAAAAGGCTGTTGACGGCAGAGCACTGTATAACGAAAATCAAAAGAAATTTCAGTAATACGATGTCGAACAATGGTATGCAATCGGAGAAAGATGTAGTGGAACAAACAGCACTAAAGGTAAAATTCACAAAAACATTTTGAAGCTCTCTTTTTTATTCTATAGCTCTGTTACGCAAAGTATCAATAATGTTTTAAATCATACGCATCTAATTGTGTGCAGGTACTTTTAAAATGTCCTATTACCCACAAACGCATTACACTGCCAGCTAGAGGACATGAATGCAAGCATATACAATGTTTCGATTTGGAATCATACTTGCAAATGAATTGCGAACGAGGCAACTGGAGGTGTCCCGTGTGCTCGTAAGTATAATTAAATTGTCAATTGTCATTTTGATTGACATTTATTGGAAATTAAAAAGGAAAAACAATAAAACGTCGCGTATTTTACAGGAAATCTGCACAGTTGGAAGGCCTAGAGGTTGATCAATATATGTGGGGTATTTTGAATACATTAAATACCACGGAAGTTGACGAAGTGACGATAGACTCGCTCGCTAATTGGAAACCCGCAAAGAATCTAACTGGTATTAAGTCCGAAGAGGAGAACGACTGTAAAAGAACAACCAAGGCCATGTCGCCAGGCAGTATGAATATGCCAACTATGAACAATTGGGATATGAATCAAGCTATGAGTCCTTACATACCGCCTGATATGAATAGTATCGTGAGCGGCTCGATGATGAACAATACATCTTCCACGTATCCGAATAACAGCATAAATCACCGGAACACTTCCGGTGGAACGTACGAGATAAACTCTGGGACGAATGCTATCGGCAATAATGATTACGTCAGTGGAACGGGTCCGCTCTCGCACTTAAACGAATCTGTTAATTCATTAGATCCTCTCAATGCTATGGAGAAATCACTCAACGACCAGGTACGTTTTGCTGTAATGTGTCCGAATAATAGTAATATAGAAATATATACGTAAAAATGATAGTGAAATGTCAAATGTGATAAATATTGCAGTTGACAAAAGTTAAATATTATTGTATATAGATGCCTCATACTCCTCATACACCGCATACTCCGCAATCTACCCCTCACACGCCAGCTGGTGGGCCGCCAAGTGTTCCACCCGCGTCGCAAGAATCCACAGGAAACCACAACACCTCCGGCAATACTAGTACAACCATAAATAACGATACCGCTGCGGACATACCGTCGGACTTAAATTTCGATCCCGCTGCAGTTATAGATGGGGAAGGTACCGGCCAAGAGGCGTTAAATGTAAGTACATTGCATCGTATCAAATTATCGTGTATTTTTTTGCAGCAAACCGGAATAGATTTTTAAATTGAAGCGTTTTACAAA
Source organism: Tetramorium parvispinum (assembly GCA_011638315.1). Taxonomy (NCBI): domain Eukaryota; kingdom Metazoa; phylum Arthropoda; class Insecta; order Hymenoptera; family Formicidae; genus Tetramorium; species Tetramorium parvispinum. The sequence goes on along the minus strand of VBVR01000144.1, from coordinate 43,674 downwards.
TTTATTTAATAATATGTCATCTGTTATTACAGCTCTTGCCAGACAATGTGGACACAATGGAACTTCTCTCGTATCTGGATCCACCGGACTTGAACACTCCACCTAGTAGCGGCGCTAGTAGTGGTAATCCTTCCTCTAACGACGACATATTGGCACTCTTTATAGAATAAGAAAAAAAAAGAGAAAAGGCGAGTGACTATTTCGTAAAATCAAACTGTGACCCTCTTCACTTGTATTAAAGTGATGAACATCTGGCTGCAAACGTTCTTCTGATTACAGTATACTTTCGTGCAAATTAGAATCCTATAGGATGAACGAAGTTGAATAAGCTGATAGGAAAATAAATCTGGAAGTCTACTGTATATATGAGCGCTTGCGGTAAAAAAATTTTATTGGGGTCACTGTGGGTGCTCTCACCTAATCAATGGTACAAATAATCTTAGCTATAATTATAATATTCCTATTAAAATTAGAATTAAAAGGCTAGGGTTAAAGAAATAATTTTTAATGATAATATTGCAAACACCATACTATTTGTAAAGACGTTACGTTATTGCATGGATGGCATTATCTCACGATATTGTGTGATATATATATATATATATATATATATTATTGGGAGGTATGTTTTTGAAAGGATAGAGAAAGCATATTGAACACGTCAGGCAAATATTCCAGAAATGATTTTAAAACAGTATAATTGTATGTTTGAATATAAATAATATTATTGTAGGGGTATTCAGTTGTATTATCATGAATCCTGATAATGGTCAATAGAAAAATATTAAAAGATTATTGTTAATTTGTTTTAAGTCTGCCTTATCAGATCACGTTTCTATATATTTATATACATGTTTACTTTAACAAAATAAATTATATTACTCGATAAAACTTTGTTTTGTTCAAATCATTTTTGCTCTAAAGAAGAATTATCTACTGTGGTAATCTATATACATATATATATATGTATATATATATATATATCATTTCGGAATATTTCAAAGCTATTCTTGCAATAAGGTCTTTATATCCGAAAACCGGTCTATTCGCATTCAAGGCTATGATAGACCTACGTCGCGTCAGAAAGATACTTGTACAGACCTACTTTTGTAAATAAATTTTAATCGAGATATAAGATATTCATCAGTTGGGAATTTCCCGCCTATTGATGAATATTGTGCATATAGTGTTCCTTTCCTTTAGATTGTAGCAACAGACGGAAATGAATAAACTAGGGGATATCGGGCTTCACACTGGAAATTTCATAAGAATACGTGATGTATCTCCCGAGATAGAAATTACAGATATGAAGTGAAAGAGGACATAAAGAAAATGATGTTGACTTAAATAATATTTTTGAGTCTAATAATTTTGATTATTTTTAGATCTTAGCTTCATATGATGATATCTCTGTATGCACATATTGTTTTGACTGTTGTAAATAAGTGACGAAAATGATAAATGCATGTGCATTTAACATTTCGGGAACTTTAATACTTGACATTTTTTATTTGCAAAATTTTCTTTCTCGCACTAACATAATTTTCAAGTTATAATTTGAAATTACACTTTTCTATTTTAAACGAAATTTATATATGTATATATATAAATATTTTATACATATACATATATATAATATTTAAAAAAATGGAAAGTTATCTATATCTTCTGGTGATGTTTGCAACCTCTGAAGATACATCAGAATATTTGTATGTATAGAATTTATTTTCACATTTTGACACATGTGTACTTTGAGCTAATTTGCTATAAATAACTAAATTTTCGTATATTATGCATTGTTGAATTCTTATTATTTTAGATTTATTGAAAACTGTGCATTAGATGTTTATTATTATGCAATTAAATTTTTTCTCATCGAACAGAAAGTAGTAAACTGTTTTCATCATCACCGTAGACTTTTATTACACAATAATCTATAAAGTAGTTTTCCAGGAAACGTGTCGATTGAGTAATGAAAAAAAAATTATGCATAAAATTAATAGCAATATTTATACAAGGCCTTAAGAAAATCGTGCACCTATGATCAGTATGTAATCAAATTTTATATAAGGAGGAAGAATCAAAATTTTTCGTGGGAGAAATAAATATATATATTGCAGAATAATTATGCACAGACGTATTATGTATAGGAATAATTATATACTTCAATTTATTATTTACACAATGATTGCGTTCGCAACGATTCAGTATGCGAAAATAAATTCTGTATATCTTCTTGCACAATCTAGCGGTAAACTGATTTATCGTTTTATAAGAATGTAAATCAGGTATCCGTATGTAAAAAAAGATACTGCCAGAGTGATACCGCCCAAGACCCCCCTGCTTGTGTAGTGGTTATAAACATTTGTATCTTTTGTGATTAAAAGAGAAGATATACTTAAAGCGACTCGTGTAGATTATACAGATTTTATATAAACGATGTGTGTGTGGGTGTATATGTACCCATAAACACACACACATATGCATATATATATATACACACACACATACACACACACACACACACACACACCAGTGTGCAACGCTAGCACACAGCGAATGATTAGACACAGTCAAGTTTCTATGCATATAACTACTATAATTATTGAGATTTAGATTTTAATATTACTTATATATTAAGCGCGACTATTGTATATTATTTGTATATATGGTAAATAGAATAATAATATAAGAAAAGTGGCAGATACTTATTGGCCAGTTATAATAGTAAAATGATTATCCTAATTATTTCTCAGAACCAAAACGTACACGAGATGTATGAGGATACTTTAAACTAGAGAATGTAACATGTAAATGGCTGATGAACGACGATAACAAGTACAGTCAAATATTGTACTGTTATTTCTCTAATAGAATTATTACTTACTTATTAAAAAAAAAACATAATTACCTAAAGAAGTTTATTCAAACTGTAAGCTTTACTTAGGATTGCCAAGAAGTAGTATGCGCAACGCCCTGTTGCGATTGTACATAGGCAATGTTTACCTATACCTAGCTAATAATACCCCTAAAATATTATACACGATACACCGTCTTAGTTTATGAGAGTCCTAGAGATTTATAGGTATTTCGTGAGAAACCACCAAAAACATTAGAAACGGCATTTTATTTCTATTACAAAAGGTTGATATGTTGAACAATACTAATTGCAAAACTTTTCAATTATATTTTTCTATAATAATTTACAATGTAATTGGAAAATATGTAGACGGTTAAAAAATGGTACGCAGTTGTTAAGAGATGATTTTTACATCTTTTTTTTTTCTTTCTTTTAGCAGATCGACGGCTAAGACCATATATGCCAATTTGCATTGAATTTTCGCTGCAATAATAAGAGATAATTCATTATTATCTAACGAGATTTCTACAAATCTCTGTGGCTTAAGATTACAATACCTATTTATCTATCGTTAGGAGGCCTATAATTTGATTTTACAATGCTCTACGAACAAAACAGATAATCCGCGACTGCGGATTACGTGTGTCGTCTTGTCCAAGGCCTGGAAAAGTAACGAAACAAGATAATCTCATGTAATCGTATCGCACTCATGGTGTATCGGCTGTGCCGGCCGCGGGCTCTGTTATCGCATAACAGGAATATCAATACGTCCACGTGATTGCGCATTGATGGTCGAATTGGAAATTCATTTACGATATTGAAAGTTTATTTACATACACGCAGAATTTTTTTTTTATCAAATCATATCAGAGGATCCACGTTTCAACGTGCACGATATTTCGCGATAAATCTAAAGTGTTCGCTCAGCAAATACATCATGAGTATTGACATTGGTCCATGTCGCGAGGTCTGTCCGTTTCGGATGCACTTCTTGTAGTACAAGCAAGATATAAAGCATTCGGAGAAGAAAGAAGCTAAATGCAGAAGCTGCAACTTGACGAACAGACCTGCAGACCTTTGCTCTCCGCAAAACGCGGCGGAATGCGCATTATAAATTGAAAGAAAAAAGAAATGAGAAATCCTGATATCATTGATCACATTCGCATAAAAAAATTTTAATAAAGACCAGTTTTTAAACATGTACGACAGACACAACATTGTTTCTTGATAACGGTTAGAATCATTCAATAAAAAAGTCATAAAACATAAACGGAATCGTGAATCATTTATTCCCAACAATCGGATAATCACCGAAGAATTAGTTTAGTGCGGGAAACTGGTGGAGTCGTAAGTCGTATGAAAGTCGTAAGAGAAATATTTGAAAATATGAGAATAAGAGAATACTCCAACTGATTTCTAATTTATAATTACAAGACCTGCAATTGTTTGTCTTAATAATGTGTTTGACTCGTTTATTTAATTTGTGTTGTTGATATCGCGAGAATTATTGCATTTATTTTGAGAAATATTTGAAGAATATTTTTTGATAAGACGTATCCCTAAAATACTCAAAGAGCAAATGTATAAATAAAAAATGACACAACATATATATATATATATATATAACGACTCTTGTTCTTCTTTTTAATTTAGCTATTATTTAAAAAAATAGTAATAGATAAAGAAAGAATAATTTAATAATAATACCCAATTTTTATTTATTTTTAAAAACTATTTTAAATTTAAAAGGATTTAGTAGGACATGATATTCTGACTAAAACATGACTCTGAAGATTCTTTTTATGAAAGGGAAAGGATTTATCAAAGTGCGAAATGACGAATACAAGTTGGTATTATATAACATCGTTTTATTAGATTTAAATTGAAGTTGGTTATAAATTATGGTGATGAATTCGAATACTAGGACTAGGACAGATGGTTTTTCGCTGCTTTGCTCAGTATACTCAATTTTATATTGCATATTATGGTTGTCGAAGAATGAACGCCGTTGCTGAAATTTCTCTCCCGCTTTCTGCCTCTTCTCTCCTTTTCTCTCGCTTTCGTCTTTTTCTCTCTCACACATACGCGCGCACACGCATACACACACGCATTTTTCACACGCACATTTCTCTCTCTCTCTCTCTCTCTCTCTCTCTCTCCTTTTTCGCTCTCGATTCGATAGAAACAATATTAATTGTTTGTATTAAGCATTTTACGCGCTTATAATATAGCACTAACTTCTCACCGGTCGCGATCTCTGCCTTTTTCTCTCGATTCCGCATAATCGACGAACCTCAGTGCACTCGGAGTCGTCGTGAACGTGCGCGGCGCGCGTTCGGCAGTGCTGCGCAAGGAACTCGGCGTTTCGCACCGGGCGATACGCAAATCTTGGTGTTTTCTTTTTCTTTTTCAACGCATTCTGGATTGGCGCGTGCAATGGAACTTCGATCTATCTCTCCCCTCGAATACATCCGAGTTCATCTCATCGTTTCCGTAAGTCTAGAAACAATTCTCTTACAACAGTTTCTCTCCCTCCTTCCCCCATCCCTCCGCGCCTAACGTTTGATTTGAACGGTCGCTTCGATAATGATCGATCGTACTCGCTTTATACATGTGTGACACCGAGTCTCGCTTCAAGAAACGTATACTCGCATTCTCGGAACGCCAAGCGAGAGCGTCGAAATGAAAACGGTGCTGAAGCTGATTTCGAGATAAGTGACATCTTTTGCTTTACGGTACGATTGTCTCTCCAGTGCCTCCGTTTTCATTCCGAAGTAACATACGAGACTTCTTCCGCTAGGTTTGTCGGTGGTCAATTTGTTAATGTTTATGCAGAAAATTCACGCATGAACGTACACCCAAAAAGAAGTACTTTACATTCAAAGTGACTTTTCCCATAATGTCATATTCTAAGCTTACTGTTTTGCAGCAAACATGTTTCTCTTTCAATAAAGTGAAAATTATCTTGTTTATACTATTTTTCTCTTGATTTTAGAGGATTTCTTTTTGCGGTCGAAATAAGAATAAAATACTCTAAGATTCTGAGGATTCCACGTATATTAAAATTATTTTTTTTGGATACGTGTAAAAGCGCGATAAAACCTAAGTGTATAATCAACGTGTTCAAAAGATGGGCATTATAAAGCCAATTTTGTTTATTATTATTACACTACTATTATGTTATTTTGAATCGTGTATTAAAAGATTATCAATTCTCTTATAGAGCGCTTTTAGAGTATATATACAGGGTGTCCCGTAAAAAGCGTAATAACGCTTGAGGATAAATTCTTAAGAATTTATTTTAAGGTAAAAGCATTAAAGGTGAAAGCTGACCATCGCCCTTGTCAATATCGATGTCGAGATTACACATACCAAGAGAATAGGTTTGCTTTTACTAAGGCTTACGTAAGTGCGCTGTCTATGCAAATAAAATTTTATTGTAAATATTATAAAAAAGAAGCATTACCTGTTACATGAAACGTAAACTGTCAAATGACATTTTAAGAAATCTGCTAGTTTCATATTTTAACACTGTGCGTTTTAGCACATCTGAACGGGCGAACTTTACACTAAAATGCTTCTTATTCAAAAACTATTATGGAGCTTTTGATACTAAGAGAAATCAGATATTAAGATTTTTGTCTCAAAATGATCTCAAGAATTTACTCTTAAGCGTTGTTATGGGATACCCGGTATATAACCACACACGCATACACATATATGCCGTTCTAAATTTTGAATTAACAGCAACACATAAAGAATTGTTTCAATGTCGGAAGAGTCCTGTATTCTCTCTCTCTCTCTCTCTCTCTCTCTCTCTCTCTCTCTCTCTCTCTCACAAGCAGTCGTGAATTTTATCGGCCATTTTACGAAACAAACAGTTTGACGATTTTTAGGACAGCCTGGGCGAAAGTTTCGCGATCAGAGGCCGGCCCTGTCGCCATCGGGGCGGTCTCTCTCGATAGAGATCCGGTAATAACTCTATCGATATAATGGCAGTGCGTACGCAACGCTAACCCTTTAATCTGCCGTTAACCGCGCAGTTAGTCCGTTAACCCTTTTGCGTCGAAAAAACGAGTAGCCGCGAGTCAACGCGTTTAATCTTCATTACGTTGCTTCGCTCTTGACAAACGTACACAGGTGCGCTCTTATCATAAAATTATCAACAGATTCAAAAGGCGAACCGTTTCGCTCTTTTTTTTTTTACGATGAGTAAATTGCTCCAACATATTCAAGAGCCGATGACGAAGGGGACAAGCATGTCGCATCGGTCATGCACTTGGCCTATCTAAAACGTTGCGATGACTCAAAATATCTAACATTTTTTAATTTAACATATGATACAAATGAAAATGGCAATATACTATATCTTATTTTATGTTTCAATCGAGCCAACTTCCTTTTTTTTCTCGTTTCTCCGCGGTATCTTCTTCGCTGTGTGTACATACACGAATAGATTCCGAAACAGAGAGAACGTCGATCGATTATCCAAGCGGACTTTCCGCACGCTGCCTTCTCGCGCTTACGGCGCGCCGCGCGATCGGTCCAGTGTTCGTCAGTAATACTAATTAACTAGCGTTAAAATTCCGCAATTAAACTATGGCAGTGTTTCTTAAACCGTGCGTTTTTTCAACCGCGACTCGACGTCCGCCGGAGCCGTCCGGCCATCAAAAGGTCTAGAAAAAGTATTTTCTAAAGTTCGAGTTTCTAACTCTTCGCTAGATAAAAATGCGGCCGTAACCGTCCTTACGTTTACGTTACGTCGCTCCTCCCCGCACATTTTGCTATGCTATAGTAATTAGATTAATTAATCTTACGTGTCCCGGTGATAGCATCGCGCGTGAATACCGTGGACACGCTCGTCTCGTCTCGCACTTTCCTCGTGCTCCTCCTCCTCCTGCATCTCTATCGCGCTCGAGTTCGTAGAAAAGTCGGTATCTGAGATTCGCCATAAAAAAGCTATCGTTTCTGGAAAAGCTTAAGAAACACTGTACTACGCTCCGTACGATGCATCGTATGTCGCTCTTGGTATTTCCTAGAGATAAAAATCGCAAGTGGTATCTTGCACTGTGACAAAGTGGTCGACGACGTGATTCCTCGAAGCAAATCGAGTTCGGTACTAGAAAAAAAAAGCTGGATGCTGAGTAATATACAGTATGATCGAGTTCGAATTCGCGCGCACGCACTCTGAAACCAACGCTCTCTAACATGAAATTCACGATGTCGCACAAGTTGCTACTGCGAGTCCTGACACCTCGCTGTCTCTCCGGCGCGTGTCTCTCTTATGTAAAATCCGAGTATAATTTACTTACAAAGTGTCGAAAGAAATACACATTCCTGTAGCATTTTATGTTTTCAATAATGTTTATTCTTTATATATATAGTAATATTAATAATATATTACCATATGCAAACAATATAATGTCAAGTATCAATTACAACATAAAGTATTATATAATTATGACATAGCTGTTATGTGTGTAACACATCATATATTGTTAGTATAGTAATATATTGTTAACATTACGAGGCGCCCGCAAAAAGGAATCATTAAATTGCACAGGATTGTTTCTTCTTCAAGTAATTTACGGTTGTTTTCCCAGAAATTTGGGCGCGATCGCCCTTTCATTTCACACGCCAGTCGTAGAAATCGATCAATTATCCTTGATTCTTTCATCTTCGAATCTTCCTTTATCGGCCCGTATAAAATACAAAAACAGTTTGTCTATATATTTTACAGTGTTACACAGGCCACAAGAGAATTGCAATCGACTCTTTCGGTTCGCCAGGGAAAAATTGAGTAAAAATTATCTTAAGAATGATTCTTATTAGACGGCATTCTACGTACAAATCTCTTTTTCTTCTTGCATACATGAGCACGATGAGTTTTTTGGTTATTACTGTCAGTGAATGTGCGCTTAATCGTCTAAAGAGACGCGTTTCGGACGGTACAAGTATTTTCTATGATTCCATGTGTATATTAACTTAAATAGTTGATGCTTTATCCAATGTGCGATTACAAAGTCTTGTTTAGAGCAAACTGTGTCGTTAACAGGGATTAGCCCGTTTTCGGATAATTAACTGTGAAATTAACAGTGAGATCGTACGAAAAAAAAATTCATGTTAAATCTGGAGCATAATTCGAATTGAAGTGTAGTGAGAAGAAGCATAAAAATCATTATTACGGTCGCAATTTGACACTATTTTTCAGTTGTGTCTGGAATACCTCACTATACATTTTATATACATATAGTTCTTCAATCAAATATATGAAACTGTAAAAAAAACAAACTATACGATGAAAAAAATATTACACCCGATTTGACCCGAAAACGGGTCAATCAATCGCAGTAGCAACTTTCGCCCCCCCCCCCGCATGATTTAATGGTAATGCCGGGCTCGCAAAATCGGTATATATATATCGTTTGTATACATATAATTAGATATATATAACATATTGCCATTATAACAATTACACAGCACAGCCAGCAACTCCATTTTATTTACATTCCTCTCCGTCTCTATCACCTTATTATTGATATTACTCAATCGTTTCCTGTCTCGTCGCTCACACACGTTCGAGGAAGAACTACGAGTTATATAAATCTTTGCGGTTAACAGGCTCCTTGATTTTAACGATCACGATAAACGCTCGAAGCGGACATCCCGAGTATGCAACGACGCATTGACCGCTAATTAATGTACAAACGATCGCGTACACTCTGATCTTGCGCCTTTCTTCACTCCTGCCCATGCTCGGAACGTCACACGTAAAATCCTACCGGTATCGCGTAAGAGATTCGTGGGCTTTATCGTGTAGGCCAACAATCGAAATGTACAGGATTATTAAAGGCTGCGTTTGCGATCGTACAGATTGCCACTTACCCGATACGAAAATTTCCACGTGGCAGTTAAGTTTCGAGAAACTGAACGTGATATACATTTCCGACTCGCAATCAGAATTATTCTCACGTAAAGTTATTCTAATCGTTTAAAAAGTCATCCGGCTCTTGCTCAGAGAAAGATGGATCAGAAGCGTGAACCACGCATGCATATTTTTTTTTACCGCGAATCGCTATGTTTGATTCTCGTTTAATTTCTTCTCCTACTCGTCTCGGGTTCAAACCCGAGTTGGTATCGCGTACAAGATCAATTTGTACTCGATAGTGTGGTAACGTTTGCTTTGAGCATCAGGCTGTCCACGAAAGCCGCATAATGCCCCGCTTGAATTTTTTACCGAGAGGTGCGCGAAACACGAGTGAGATGGATACCCCGATAATCAATGTCTCATGACATTATTGGAAAATTTGTAAAATAAAAACGAATTTGCGTGAGCCAATATATCATCTAAAATTAATTCTGGTATTTTTAAATTTAGCACCCTTTTACAAAAAATGCTTTGTATTTTCGATTAATTTTTTTTAATAGATTATGTTTATTAAATAATAATTTTTTTGTGAGATCCATTAATGCCTATTCTTCTTGCGTTTGATCTTCTCATGCTTATTTGAAACAAAAAATATAACGATTATTATTACTGCAAATGAATATTCTTTCATTTTTTGAATTTATGAACATGAATAAAATTAATATTGTAGATTTTAGATAAACCTTTTTGGGAAAAATAAATCAACTTCTTACATTTTCTCTCACAAACAGAATATAATTATACAACTGATAAAATCTTAATATTTAGTAATAAGTTATCAAGAGTAAAGTTGATATCGAAATAGATTTAAATAATATTACTTTGTGAAAAACAATGAATGTCTTTGTCGTGCTTCAAATTATGTCATGGTTGATAATTGGGACATCCATCTTGACATCCATGAGATAAATTGGCTACCCGACGGTCTCTCACATTACCCAGGCACGCATTACGCGTCATCAACACACACGCGCACGCATTCGAAAGTACTGAGGAATGGGGAAGAGATGCGAGGAAAGGTGGTAACTACATTCGGCATTTATTAAGCTGTAAATAAAGATCCGCACTCAGAACATAACTACGATTATGAGGATATGTAATTGTTATGAACATAAAATATCGTTTGTAAAGGTATGAGATAACTTTTGCAATTAAAGTGCAAATATACTCGAATTTATCGCTTAGATTCTGCTTATCTTTTAGTATGGTATACTGGTGAACATATTTCTCAGTATTATGAGATTTTATGTAATTTCACATCTTTTGTAGCGAATAAAATTTATCACGCTGATTTTACAGCCAAAATTTTGTATTACGAAGAATGTATATCTTCATAGAATACAAAAACAAAGATAGATACGCAAGAATCCTGCAACGATCCTCAGAATAGCCGAGTATTCTGAATACGGAACTCCCCACATTTTATATATACTGCATATATATATTAAATCCGAGAAATACATAGAAAACGAGATCAAATAGTGACGAAAACTATTTAAAAAAATAGTCCGCACCTCAGAAAGTATGAAAAGTCTGCGAAGAGATATTAAATTTACCGCTTAATATGTGCCTCTTAGTAATGTATCGTTGTTAACGCGGATTTTTGGAAACGCAGTGCATCTGTGATACATTATCTAGCCTGAAAAATGTTCTTTAAAATATTCTTTTCGTCGTTTAGAACACATGTGCAGCTATCACGTTGCTATGTACAATAATTTTGTCGCGATCATACCTCACGAGTTATACGAAGCTATGAAGAATTTTTTTAATGCAATTTGCAATTCTTTATGAAGTCAATAGTTTTCCATTCTCGTTTCTAAAATATATTGACAAAATTCAATGAAAAACACAATTCTTTATGAAGTCAATAGTTTTCCACTCCACGTTTCTAAAACATATATTGACAAAATTCAATGAAAAACACTACCGAAGGTATTGCATAAATAAGATATTTTTTGCGAATATTATAATTTCTTTCTTCGATACCCGATTTTTAAGATTTTAAAGTGAAAAAGAGAAAAGGAATTTTGATATTATACTTATCATTAATATAGTTATCAACACTACAAATTTTCTTAAATAAAAAAATCACACTCGAAGAATAAACCGAGATAACCGTATCGAATAAATTCTTTAAAAATACCTTTTTAAAATTGAAACGAAATAAAAAGATCTAATAATTTTTTTCAGTTATACAAAATATGATAATAGTCATATGTCCAGTTATAATAAGTAAAATATGATAATAGACATAAGTCGATAGCGTGCACTTGTTTCGAAATAGTTTCGTATATCATCCAAATTCGATAATAGAATATCAACGGTGATATCGATGACAACGACGTATGATGATAGTGGAGATGTTGCTGATAACGACAATAATAATTAATAGATAATTAATACTAATAATAATTAATAGCAATAGTTAGAGTAATAGTTGGAGCAATAACCGCAATAATAATAATAATAATAATTATGACGATATGATAATAATAATAATAATAATAATAGTCATAATAAAAAATTATTTTTAATAATAGCAATAGTAATAATAAAGTAGCCACAGTATTAGTAGTAATAATAATTATTATTACTATAGCAATAGTGATATTAACATTTCGTGGTAAAATAAAAATAACTAGATAACGAGCTATTTTCTAGGTAATAATGCGGACCGTACATCTACTACTCGGACAACAGGAATAATACTATCAGTTAATTAATGTATTTTCTATGAAAAGAAAATAATAAGGTTTTTTTTTTCTGTTAGTGTATTAACGTTACATTATACATATATATTTGCGTGTATGTATATATGTACAGGAGGGATAAAGTTATACGTCTGGTGTATGCGTCGGGAGGGTAAATAATATGAAGTATATAATTGTACGTGTGTGCAAATATATACTCGGTGTGCAATGTGTCGTGCTGGATGTTAACACGTTTATTAACGAGCACCAGAAAAAGAACGGTGCTTTTGTCTGTTCACATATATATATATATTTTTTTTTTCATATATATATTTATATATATATATAGAGCTTTATATATGTGTACAACCGTAATTAAAATTATATATTAAACTTCTTTAGCACATTTACATTACTTGTTTCCGTCGTTCTATATAATAAGATACTAATCGGGGATCCACGGCGGCATTGAATTAATCGAACACTTTTGGCATTTCTTTTTAGTCCCGGTATTTCTCGTAAGTTTTGTAAAATGAGGACATTCCTCGACAAATTGTATGGGCGTGCGTTTGTACGTGCGTTGCGTGCGCACTCATGTTGCATGTACGTGCGTGCGCACGAAAATGTCTCGGCTTATTTTCAATCCGCGCTCGTCAGAAAAGTCCTTGCTCGTCTTCGTGTCCGCCAAAGTTTTTTGCCTATCGCGGCGATATCCTTCCTAACAAAAAGAGTTAAGTTCCGTTCCGCGTGTGACTTTTCGTACGCTGATTCTCAGTCTTCCGTTTAACAACTTCGCAGCACACACTCGCTTCCACTCTAATCTACATTCTCTCTCCGCCTCTTTTTTCTCCCTTCCTATCTCTTACCCCTCTCTCTCTCTCTCTCTCTCTATTCCCACTCTGTACACTGGCAGTGTGTCTTACAGATCCTTTGGATTTGACTTGGCACAAACAACAGAGTCTTTGTAAAAAAGGCACTATTTTTGTAAAGCGAAATAGTCTTGCTCGAGACACCCTAATTTTATTTTCCGCGAAACACACAGATCTCTATCGGATGGAAAGTATTGATGGGAATATAAGTTCGGCGTGCGACCATCGATTTTCATTTATTTGTAGAGTGATTTTGATCTATCTGTTGAAATTCAAGAAATTCAACGGTGTGCTATCGAAGCCGAAGCTACGTCGTGCCTTTCGTAGAAAAGTTTGGCTGTATGATTAGTTGAAATTTGAATTTCTTTCTCTACGTCGGGAGGGAAATAATTATCGTCGAAAATCTACAGTTTCATAGTGCTCATCACATCTTACACGTACAAACATGTAAACGCAATTTTTAATTTGGGAATCTTTATCCTGCCATTTATTATATTCATATAAAAACATTAATCATCAGTCTTATAAAGTTTTAGTGCAAAAGCATGTACAATTTTTTGCATATTCCAAAGTCTGAATTGTGCGAAATGTTCGCGGCGAGGAGGATGAAGTATCCATGGATGTCATGTTAAAGTGAGAATGATGTCATGATTATAAAATGAGAAGGTTTCGCGGAAAAAAATAGTTGCTTTACTATAAATCACGATCAGTTTCATACACATTATTTAGCTATTGTAATATCCAAATTCGCCGATCTGGCGAACAGTCGAAAGTGTTTCTTGTGCTTTTTACTTTCGTAATATTTCATTATATAAACGAGTATACAGATGTTCTAAAAGAATGTATAACAGTAGCAACTTCTTCATATAATTTATATTAAACTTCCATTTCACTACTAAATAATCTAAACTCTGTATTTTATCTTAATCAAAATTGAAAAGAATATCCGCTTTATTGAATAACTTTAGTCGATGGAACTTATTTGAATACTTAAATATTCGCAAGTTAATTTCAATAAAACGTCCTAATTCTATTAAAGTCTAATCAATAATAATAAACGAGTTACAGTGCGTCAGTTTATTCCTGAAATCAAATTTTTCATTATGGAAGAATACTTTCACTTCCTAATCTAATTGTCGCTATTGATGTACACTTTTCTGAACAGCTATATAGAAGTTGACCGTTTAGGTTGTCTTGCAATTATCTATTCTGGTCCGCATGAAAAAACGATGGTGCACCAATGTGCATATGTTAATTTCCGTCGGTTTAAACACGCTCGTCTCGATCGGTAGTTGCGCATTAAACGAGACGTCGCGTTTCGTCCACCCTTGCGGCATCCAGCAGAAAATGTGAGTCGTGCAATTTACGGTTCCGAGCGTCAATAATCGATCACATAGTCCGAGCTCGCTGCTAAAGTTGTAAACGCATACAAATGTCCAGTCGCGCGGATTATTAACAGTCAATTGTGTACATTGTATAGTATAATTGTATATGTATATATATATATGGATATCAAAATTTTGAAAAGACGTCTACATGATCAAAAAGTGCATTCCTGCGTATGATAGAATAGCGTTGGAGGCGGTAAAGAAAAGAGACTTCCGCTTTTGCACATCTGCAACCTCATGGAGATACTCGTAGAGAATGGTCGTTATAATCGCCTACAAAAGCGGCGTTTACATTCGTCATATTGCGTTCGCTCGATTTTTGTTCGCGTTTGTTCATGGTTTTTACTATTCGGGAATAATAAAAGAAATAAAATAAATTACTTGGATTTGTGACAATAAAAAAAAGTGGCGTGATGTAGAGCTGTATGCATGTCATATATTCATCGCTCGTTCAGTGAACGACCTACGGCTCCCGAAACAGCCTTTTCCTCTTCGCTTCAACATTAAAACTCATTTCATCGCAAGTTTAACGTGAAATGCGATTGCATTTTTTGTTTATATGGAACGTACAGAGATTGTTATCTTAATGATCCTCCGAGATTTAGCCATCATTCAACGTTAAATGTGCGATAAAGATATGAGCGTAATCTTTTTCCGCATACTCTCTCGCTCTTTTATTCTGTTTCTCTCGCACTTTATCTCTCTTTCTCAAGTCATTCGCGGCACATCTCACTCTATCTTGGATTTTACTCTCACTCTTCCTCTCACTTTCCTTATTTTCGAGAGGTTTCGATTCAGACGTTAAAAATATAAAAGAAGAAACGACAGAGAAATCAACAGACGTTGACACAGCCAAATCTTTGTTTATACATTTGCTTCATCGTGCTGCTTCTTTCAGATACGTAACATTGTTTGTTGCCAGAGCCAATTTAAGACTACCGTAATCACTGCAATTTAGTCCCGTTTGCGGTCTTTGGCTAGTCCAAATCTTTGAACGTAAAAATTAATAGACGAAAAAAAATTTTGATTGTTCGTAGTTCAACAAGAACTACGAAACGCTTTCTATCGAGTCGTTTATATTCCCCTCGTGATTTTCTACATTTACGGCCAATTGTCTAATATATACAGCGGCCCCGAATCGTGCGTCGCATAAAACCCGAGGATGTCTTAAACCGGCTCGGTTTATCTCGATATTACATACGGTGACGTTGCTCCTGCGGCTTTTTCTTCCTCCTCCTCCTCCTCCTCCTCTTCTCCTTCTTCTTTGTTTCTTGCATTCCTCTTGCAGCCTCATATAATTAGGAAGCAATGATCCTCGTCGTACACGAATCCTCTCTTACCGCTCTGCCCTCTTCGCGCCTCGTTTACCAAACTCAATGAACACTTGGTGGATATTGCGTTTATTGGTGTACTGGACGATTCTCCGTGATCGTGACTCGCGGAATCGAGGTCCTTTGGCGAATGCGGCGAATTCCAAACGTTCATTCCTGACTAAACTAACTGATCTATCGTTATCGTAAGGAGATCGGCAATAACGGGTAATAAAAGCGAAAGCGAGCTATCGATCGTAACAGCAACGAGATTGTAGACAACACGCATTCGTACGCGCGCGGAGATATGCATCGATCATATTTCGTCTTTAACTTCGTTATGAAATCAGAGATTCACCATACTTGTGGCGATCCTACTTGGCCACTGGAGTCGTCCAGTTCACTGTCCTTACAATATTATTACTTGCTGATTGGCTGACATGCGTTACAATCGCAGATGGATACATGTCCTCCGCATGTATAACTGCAATAATCTAATCTAATTTATATCTTATTTATAACAAACACTGGCTTTCCGTGACTGTGTAACTCGGGAGAGGAAAGGAGTATAACAACACACTACGATATCAGTGTTAACGAAATGGATTCACGCGAATTGTATAATCTTAATGCGACTCCAGCGTAATATATCGTCCTTTTCGCGTGCATGTACAAAAAATACAGCGCGTCTCATTCAGTCCGTTAAAAATGTACATGCGACAATAATAATAATAATAATATTATAATAAAAATTAAAATAATTAGAATAATCATTACACGATAATAATAGTAATAATAATTGGAATAATAATACTTAGCGTCGTTATTATTACTATCATTATCATTATGTGTACGCATATATAAGTGTGTCTGCGGGTATGTATGTATATAAGAATGAAATGTATGTATATTTCATTCATATATACATAAGCAGTATCTCTCTCTCGCTTCCTCTCTCTTACAAATAACACACACATACACACACACATACACATTCTCTATGTACAAAGAGTAAACAATGAAATATTACACCGCTTATTAATTTCGGATCCCCATTCTCATAACGAGTAATTATCACGAAGATATATCGGAGAAATCAACAAATTTTATAATCGACGTAGAAAGTCCTTTTTTATCGCCGATACGTTCATCGTGAATTGGCGCGTGCAAATTTTTCGAAAGTGTCGCATCACACGAGCCGTACACGCGTATTATTACCATTGCGAACAAGATACTATCAACCCTTTCGGTACGACAGTCGAAAAACGTTTCCGCTAGCTGGGCATGAAAAACGTTTAACAGCACGCGCATAGCTACTAAACTAAACATACACCAGAAGATTTCGCTCATTTTTAAAGATGTGAGAACGTTTTCACGTATTCTTCAAAGTATCTAGTGAACATTCTACGACTGGTGACTACGGTCACTCTTCATACCAAAAGGATTAAAAATCGACAGTTTTTTCGAATGAAATTCGCGTGATTGGCAAAATTTAAACATTATATTAGCTTATAACATAATATTAATTTTGTATATTACCATAATATTTCACAGTAAACATATATCTATGACTCAATATTTGATTTTTATATAAAACTACTTTGTTATTTTCATTGTTATCGCCAGTATATATTTGATTATAGATATAAGTGACAATTATGGAAAAAAATACATATTTATGGCTATACATGTGATGTTACTGCCGTAGATGGACGTATCTGTATAGTAATAAATTATAAAAATAAATTATATCTGTGCAATAATAAATTATAAATTTAATATTACATTATAAGCTAATTGTTCACATATTTATATCGACAGTCTATATAATGCCAACTTTTGTATCATTTCTGGATCTCCGAATCTTCGTCAACAATCACGAAAATTTGGCCAGAGTCGATAGTGTTTAATAGTATCTCGTCGGTGGAACAATATTGATATATATAACACGCTATATATATACTTATTTCCTCCACCCTGTCAACTTTAGAATTAGCAGCATAATCTTTCATCTATGTCTTAATTACAGCGTCTCGATAGTAAAAAGGTAGTAAGTAATGATAGAAACAGTAGCAGTACTCTTACCGGTATCAACAAACATTAACGTAGCAATTGTGGCGGTAATAAAAGTAAAAAAAAAAGAGATAAGACGTGATGGATCGCTTACAAATATGTTTAAGGATCTAAACCCACCGTCCGCATGTATGCGCATATGTATGTTAATATATATATGTATATCTCTCTATGTATAAAGGTTCATCGCCATCGTACAAATTTTCAGTCTGTCTCGGCGACACCGCGTCAAATTTTTTTCTACTATTATACCCTTCTTGCCGCAAACAACGAGAAAACAACGATGTCCCGTGTTCGTTCACGCTATCGACATTCATGAACACGCGCTGGCACATCTCTCTTTCGAATTACACGCATTTGCGCTCCTTACATTGTAAAGTCTCTCAACATTTACTATGTATAATATATACATATGTATGCATACATACATGTATATATAAATATACATATAATGTATGTATGTATGTATGTATGTATATGTACATATGTATGTTTGTATGTATATATAGAATTCTCGCCAAATCTGTTGCAGAGTCTTGCATTTCATGTCGCATTGCTCGATACATGCCGCCAGGAAAAGTGAAAACGCTCGCATTCGCGTGATAACCGTTCTCGCCGCTCCCCCGTGTTTTCAAGCTAGACAGAAAAACTTTACAGACGTTCGACAGCTCGACGGGAGAAAATTCTCCTGGGAGACAACGTCGGAACGTGCGGCCGTTTTTTATTTTCCAACAAGAGGCGCGAGACATGCGACAGCGCAACGACGGCTTGCTATAATACTCTATATAGTAACAAAACTGAAGATCCGCGAAAAGTCGTGTCGAGAATTTGCGTGCTACTTGCGTGTCTCCCAACACGCTCATTTTGGTACACGGTAATAACGCAGGACGAGGTAGCCCAGGGTCCGGAAAACGATTAGGAACGCCAATAGCACTGCCGTGTTCGCCCACAATGGTAGACCAGAACCTTTGACCCCGCCTTGACTATCCAGAATCGCGGAAACGGGTATCGTCGTGCCGTTTCTGCATTCGGCGAATTTACTTGGCTGCGAGCATCTGTCATACACAAGATTATTTGCTTGATTAGCTTTGGAGAGAGAATTTTATTTATATTACACGGAGAGAATTTGCTCTTAAAAGGGAGTAATCGTGGGATAACTAAAATTTGGAAGATTTTTGTAAATTCTCTCTGATTTATTCATATCTATCACAATAAAATATAAAATCTGTTTGATTAATATTACAATCTACTTGGTAATTTTTATTATGGAGTTTATAAAATTTCTGTATATTTCACAAATTCCTATCATTTCCGGTAATATTTAGTAGATTTTTCTTATTTTTATGTAGTTGTCTAATTATCCCACTCTTATTACTAAACATGTTAAAAATTGTAGTGAATGTTACGGTAAAATATAACGAAAAATTCTCTCCGTGTACGATTCAATAATCCGTGATTTACATTACTCAATTTATTCAAGATTAAAACTTTAATTGTGCACGTAATTTCGGGCGTTTACATTTAATTTCACGTATCTACATTTTAATCTTTGTCTTTATGTCTTGTGAATTATGTTTGAAAAAATGTTTCTCGTGTTTCTTGAATATTCATCGGAAGAGCAATTTTCTTGTAAATTCTGTGTATTATCGTTAAATCATAATTTCCGAAACTTTTGTTTGTCACATTCGCATTTATTTGCATTCGATTCATTTAATTTTTTTCTTAATTTTTTATTCGAAAGTAAATCTTTAACTTTTAGCAACTGTTTGTTCGCTCGAGATAAAATTTTGAGATATTGCTCCAACTGCGATATGAAAAGATAGACGTGAATAAACAAAAGATATAGTCTTACGCGATCGGTTCGCCGACGCCGAACTCCAGAATCTGCATATTCTGATAGGCATAATGCATCATACTGATGTATCTGGCCCACGCTAGCCATGGTGGAACCGACGTCGCCAAATAACCGCCTAAAAGCTGCGTCGAGAGTGTGTAGAGCGCAGACACGGTGATGCCCACCTGCAGATCTTCGCAGCAAGCGCCCACGAAGAATCCGACACTCTGAAAAACATCGTGAAATTGAAGAGCTGAACGCAATAAAGCCGACTTATGTCGAATGGTTGAATAACCGGCAGTCTCTCTCTCTCTCTCTCTTTCCTCGATAGGTCGATAGCTTTCAAGAGTGGTCGATAGATATACATATACTCTTGTGCATTTTGGTGCAAATTTCCAATCTCGGCTTGAGGTAAGCTGAGAGCACTTGAAAGCGTTTGTATATTTAATACCTTTCAATAATGTAAAAATAGTAATGAAATATGGTTGCGATTATCGGTTATATGAATTCAACAAAATTATTTTATTTCATTGTGAAGAATAGATATTGCTTACATTATGTGCATTTATGAATTTCAAATCGGAATAATGCTTGCGCTTATGTTGAATTCGATATCTAGGTAACGTTGTATTAAATATTTTAATCTTCTTTTGAACAGGATAATAACTTTTCGAGACCGACAAATAGCTATATTTTTCTGTCCCATTTGATTAAAATTTAATATCTTTTTTCATGTATGAAAGTTACAAGAAGGAAGATAAAATAGAATTGTTCTTATTTATTCCATTTAAAAAAAGAAAATTCAATACAATGTATGTTTGAAATTAAATACATATCATACATTTCATAAAAATGGAGTTATGTTAGACTGTTTAAAAGAATATTAGACTATTTATATCATTCTAAAACGAATGTACAAAAGTTTTGATTAAAAAACAACAAAATCTTGATTTTTATGGGCTATAATTATGCATGATATGATTTTTTATATCTGAAATTTTCTTTACATTAACAAATATTTTCATTCACATTATATTTTTTCAAAATTTTTCCATATTATTTTTAGGATTAAAATCAATTTTTTTCGGTATTATTGAAAGAATTATCTGATGTTATGTTACGTTCTGAGGATTAACTATACAGTTATCGGACGGATGCAAATTTCCATTCAGTATGAGTGTTACCCAAATCGATATTGACATCATCATATTGGTACATGCCAATAAAAATGAAAATCTGACATTTGTCAATCTTTGTGTATAATTATTTTGCGTGTAGATAATTGTCGAATTTTTCACTATGCTTCGGTACATTTTAGCTGTTATATATTTACGAACTGTAATTCAGTTCGACGTGACCGAACGGAATATTTCGGTACACGAATCGATCAAAAAATAACATTCGAAATCCTATTAAATTGAATCAAAATTTTCATTTAGAAATGACATAAAATTGCCATTAGCCCAATATCTAACATTGGCTGCGATCAAATAGGAAATTGCATACCTGCGCGACTACAGTGTTGAGCAGCAAGAACGCGAGCAGCGTGATGAAGACCGCTATATTATGGAAGCCCAACATCGGGTAACTAATTATATGGTAGACTGCGGGCAGCGTTATCGTCAGCGGCAGCTCGCCCACCATCTTCGCCAGGTAATAGGCCGAGAGCCGATAGGATCCTGACAGGCGTTCCTTGTTGATCACCTCTCGTTCCGGAGGAACTGGAAAAACATTGTCACCGCGCATTATTTTCAGAATCATCCTCGCGCTGGGTTTGTGCTGGGCAAACGTCCGCGTGTCCGCTTATAACAGGTGACGTTAAAATCGATTTTACAGCCAATCCATCAAGAACGATGTATTTCCGTTTCGCGTTTAATGTTTCGCTTCGGATTGTCTCACTTCTCGCGAAATAGGAAACTGTAAAACGACTGGATTGCAATCCTTAGTAAAGATTTTTCCTAAACCCATTTTTGAACGAGTTACGTGATACAATAGGCGACGCGCGCCCGCTTTCTATTTCTTCCTTTTTTCTTCTCTGGAATATCTTCAATTCTGGATTTCCGAATCTCAATGGTACATTGTTTGTCTAACAAGAGAATCTCGCGAACTGAAAAATTCCGATTTTAATGAAAGTTGGCACAAATGTAGGGGAGAGAAAGGTAAATACATGAATTTAGAAATTTTCATTTTACAGTCTAAAAATGGTTTAAAAGGGTAAAAAGAACCTTTCAAAGAGAAAAAGATTTTCGTTTTTTGTGATGTATTTCATAAACTAATTGAAATATGGAAAAATGTTTTATACAAAGATTTTTTAGTAAAAATACCTTTACTTAATTACGCTATTCGTTTTTTGAAAAAAATTATTTTCATAAGTTTAATTAAAAAAGGCGAAAGTCTGTTATATTTAAAAGATGGTTTCATTTCTTTAAACTGTTTTTGGGCCGCAACTGAAAATTTCTAAATTTATGTATTTACTCCCCTCCCTCTTAAATTTATGCCAAGTTTTATTGAAATCTGAATTTTCCAGTTCGCGAGACTTTCTTGTAAAATTTAATTAAATTTGATACAAATGATAATACAGATGCATTTCATTTAACATTTCACCATTTTATTATATAATATATCCCGATACGATTTTGTGATTTTGCTAAAGAAAAAGCGCGTATATCTATTATTTTATGTATTTGTGTCTGCGCCCTAGCTATCAGAGAAACATGAATTTAAGGACCTCCATTACCGAGCACGTATTAGGTCATGGCATGCCACACGTGCTAACATTCTTGATTGAACATTCTGTGGTCCTTTGCGATAAAAAGTGAACCTCACTGAATGGCTGATTTAACACGGTAATGGCTGATAAAGTCCAATTAGCCAATCAATTTCATCTGCTTTTCCAGGCATTTAAAAATAAAGTTGAAATTAATTAAAAAGCAGTGGAGAAATAAATTTCATTAGTCGAGAAAGAGCTTTTATAATCGCACGTGCTTTAAGCTTAATTCGCAAATAAACGCTTTAACTGTCAATTTAGAAAATCTACACAATTACACTGCCGTATAATTGAAATTTATTTTGTTGGCTCGCCGCAAATTTGATATATTATAACTTCGTTTCGTCCAAGTGTCTAATTAATGCAGGTATTGTCGAGATAATCAGTCTAGCCTCGGCACAATGGATACCCGTCCCTTTGTGATGGGATTTCAGTTACAAGCGCGCAAATGAGAATTAAATTCAACTCACAGCTAGTGAGCGCTCCAAAATGTGCAAAAAGCATCCAGTACGTGTTGCTAAAGAACATCCACCCCTGGATATCGTGAATGGCTGCTTCAGTTCTGGGAAGACCCAGCCATAAAAGCCCAGTTAGAAGCCCGAGAGCTACTGTTTGCAGCCAGTGAAGACGCGACAACATTCGTGGTCGTGCCTCTTGAAAATTTCTTTCCGATAATACCTGAAATCAAAGAAAAACATTTCGTACATTTTATACTGAATGGCCGCAAACTTTCCGTAAGAGTCTGCAATTGCAATTTACACTGACTCGCGCTTAACAAACATAATAAATTGAAGATTTTATTTGTGTGACTCTGGTCGTGAGCATAAAAATCCTTCTAGCTCAAAAGCTCGGGATGATGTTTGAATATTGAGTTACGTAAGGCCGTAATATATAAAATTAAAACAAAAATTTGTCTGAAAAGTTAGAAAAAGATTGTCGTCGGTGCTTCGTCTTGAGGATTCATCGCGGTTTTTTTCCGTTAAGTGGATTATTTCACGATTTTATAATAATATACGTCAGGTTAATACCTTCGGAACGACTCGATTATATCAACGTCCGTGAGAAAATAGAACGCAAAGTTTCACAATGCTGGTTTCGAAGGCCTTTTTAAACAATAACTGTGGTACATACAGAGTGTCTCGGGCATCGCGTGAAAGGCTGCTTTTCGGTCGATGTTACTTATTGTTTTACGATGTCCAGGTCAACGAACAAAGAGAACGAAATTTATGTTCCGTGTCTCCTAGTTTCAATAAATATCGCTGATAGAATATCGGGCCTTGAGGCTTTGTTTTTCTCTCGCTGTCCGTCTTTCTTTCACGCGACGACGAGAGAGACGGTGGAGAGCCGCTACTGTAGGCCGCGAGGAACGCGTGGTTCTGCCAAGTAAAAGTGATGCAAGTGACGCGGCGTTCGTATTCGTACGTAAAGCGCGATTACGAACGGGCATGCCGGTCGCGCGGTAATTATCCGGATATGGCGAATCGTGCAAATGCGTCCCAGTTCTCCTCTCGGTGTCCAGCCGGTCTTCTTCTTTCCCGCGACGTTTTATGCACGCGCGCCTCCCCTTTCCCTACTTCTCTTCTCAGCGATGTCGCGATCCACCTACGACACGATCGGTGACGCGTTCTCCGCGAATAGGTAAACCGGTACACATTAGTCTAGATGCATTCGTTAATCGGCGCCCGCGATGAATAACACAGGGCATGCCGAGTCGCTTCTTTCTTTCGCGGTGGACGGTGCGTCATATCAGACTCGAAGAATTAGTCTGACTTATATAGCGGCTACACTTTCATCCGTTGCGAAGGATATGCTTTGGAAATTATGAACAATTACGTTGGAACAGTCGCTTGGAACGTCCAAGACCTACTACGCCAGTTTCCAGATATTAAGGCTTTAAATAAAAATAAGCTGCTTTCAAGAATCAGACGTTGTTCTTATGTCACAAATAATGCAAAATCAAATTCGACGAGTTCAATTTTAAAACGTGAATAACGAAGAAGATATCATTTCCCAATTATAATTTTCTTTTTGTGAAAAAGACGACTTGTGTGTTGGCTCTACTTTTTCATATTAATATATATTTTTACATTGTTTATTATTTAATAATAATATGTTTATTGTTTTTCATCTTTTATCCTCAAATTCGAGCTAGTACGTCAGATAAAGATCGTGGAGATAAAGAACGCTTAAGTAAGTAAAATGGCATTGTATTCGGTAATTGCTGCAAACATTCGTACTCACTTTGAACTGCGACCAGAAACTGGTGGGCCACTGCCAGGAATAGTCGTCATCAGCAGAACTCGCGCTGCTGCTTGCATGGCTTTGTGTGTCCAACCATAGCGTACGGCCTTCGTCTTCCTTCACTGTAAAATCACCGGAGGAACAAGTGTTTAGAGTAAGCTTTGTGGGAATTGCATCGTAGATAAGTACGCAAATAGGTAGAAATATATGTATAGTTGAAAGAAATAGAAATTAGTGACATTCTTTCATGATTTTACTTTGCTCATTTTTTAAATATATTAATAGTTTACTTTATTGTGACATTCTTAAATTAAATAACAAGTTTATACTATTCAACATTATTTATTCGTGTAATATTTGCACAATTTTATTATAATTTCTTCCTATATAGAATTCCTCATATAGAATTTCTTTTAATAAAATAATTCTTCAGTATTTTATGGTCTCTAAGATAATTAATATTTAAAAAATTTAATCAATATTTAATGTTTTAAAAATTCAAAAATGTAAAAAAGTGATTAAATAAAAATTATGCATAAAATCGATTTTCATTTTTTGTAAATTTTTTTGTAATAGAAATTATACAATATAATTCAAATTATATTTGTCCTAGAAAATTTCGCAGTTGTTATATTTATTTTCGACAACTTTGATGACTTTTTAGTATTAAATGTATTTGAGAAAGAACATTTTGTTCAACTTTTAATACAATTTAGGCTAGATTCCATTTAACGCTCGCAATGCTCGCGAGTATTGGTCCTTGTTTAATATTTGATGAACAAGATGAAATGATTCCATGAGCGTCGAGAGCGTTAAATGGAACTTACCCTTAGATGATCACAATTTTTTAACAGCATTCATTTAAAAAATAGCGCATTTTTAAACAACCGCTATTTTTATCTCGTTTCTTATTTGTTGATGAAAATTGAAGAGAGATTTTAGATTATTTCGGAAACTTCACCGTTCATAAATATACATATATATTTATACTATTAAGAATGGAAAGATAAATAATCCCCATCTTGGGAATCAGTACACTACAACGCTCCGCGAGTTAAAGGCTCTGAACATTCAGCGGACAGGTTCAGTCAAGTTGCCTATCTTAGTAGTTCATAAAGCGGCCCTTCCAGGGTTCACCATAGGTTGGACGCGAGATACTCGATCTTTGAGCAAGTGCACGCTTTAAATGGACACATCGGAGCCGTAACGGTCCGCCTGCGGTCCGGGGGAAAGTCTAGGTGTGCATACATTTAAATACGTATATCGCGGGGCGGACTGCATACTATATAATACCGTTGTGGCTGATGTGGTGCTCGTGATAATGGATGAGATGGTCGCAGAGCGGATGTTGGCTGGGATTATACTCCGGGCGAAGTTCCGGTGGGCAGTCAGGTCCCTGTCTTGCAGCTCTCGCTGCGGCAACGATACGATCTCGAACTTCCTCTGGCCCCTTTATTTGTTCCACTGAAACAGACGCATTTCGTACAATGCCGAGTTTCTTTTCTCGATCGGTTCTATCAGTTCATGGGAGTAAGCTATCCGTTTCTCGTCATGGCATTCCGTCAGTACGAAGTTATTTCAGAAAATAGATATAAAATTGTAGGTTTTTTCAAATGTATATATGTATATGTTATGTGCGCATCAAAGAAATTATTTATCTCAGTAATAATGCAAATATTGTAGAAAAATATTCTTTTACTTTCGTATCTTACACATATTTATTGCATTAAAAAATATTTACGCCACTTGACACAGCACTGAACATGACAATAAAAATGTAATATATGCATGTATTATTTTAATTAAATTTTATTTCAGATACTTTTTCTAACTTTGTGCAAAACATGCAATATTTTTTATGACGCATATATAGAATAGAGAATTATAAAGAAAAAACAATTTATTAGCATAAAAAACATATTAGAGAAATGGAGAATCTTTTTTTTAAAAATCATCTTACGAATTTAAAATGTTTAAAGAGAAATAAAGACGCGAGGTAACATTTTATTTATTAGGTATATATATTATTCGCAAGTCTAATTCAACGAAATTAGTTTATATCAGTAAAGTGCACTCACGAATGAAGTCTGCGGGGTTGTAATGCGGCAGTAGCGTAAGTCCTATCGTAGAGAAGAATCTGCCGACATTCGCCGTCGAACCATAATACGCCACCTGACCGTTACTCAGTAGGAGAAGCTTACTAAAACTGTGGAACATCCTGGAACTAGGTTGGTGTACCGTCACCACGATGCTTTTACCCTCCTGCTCGGCGTATTTCTTCAACCGCGAAATCAATGCCTGTGCCGAATGCGAGTCGAGTCCGCTCGTAGGTTCCTGAAAAATAAAACATTTCATTAATTAACATTCATAATGCTAGATTTCTTTCTAGATGAACTTTTCAACTCTGACAATTATTTCATGTTATTCTCATTATTTAATATTATAAACATTATTTAATTTATAAACCATAAGACAAGTGGATCTGCAATTCTATATATATTATACTTTAAAAAATGTTTATAATATTAAATAATGAGAATAACATGAAATAATTGTCAGAGTTGAAAAGTTCATCTAGAAAAAAATCATATAATTCTAGATTATTGAAGAGAAAAATTTAATGTTTCTGTTATTTATTTCATAATTAGATTTGTATAAGCTTCATAAATTTCTGCATGTTTCTATAAGTTATTTAAATCTTACAATAATTTTTCCGATTAATTAATATTTAAAGATAATATATTGTATATAATATTACAAATATAGGATATGTGAGCATATATGTCATTTATAAAATTAATGATGTAACTATAAACTGATTTAAATCAAATTAAATTAATCATATTAATCAATCTATATAATATAAATTTAATAAAACTTAAAATACACACACATGCAGCTTATAAAGAAAAAATATAGGAGAAAACTTACGTCAAGTAACATTAATGATGGATTCGTAAGTAATTCACAAGCTATACTCGTCCTCTTCTTTTCACCACCGGAAATTCCTCGTTTCGAATAATCTCCAATAACTATACAAATAAATACATCATTAGAGAGAAATTATATCTTGCAATGTAAAATTGCAGATATCATTTCGCAAACAAAAAAAATTATTAACATAGAGAGTTGAGAAAATCGTTTTATAGTATTGTTAATTTTTATCAAAGTATATATATTATTATTAATTAAAATACATATGCACATAATGGTAAGATATTTATTAATAAAAACATTAAAAAATGTGTGCAGGCGTGTGAATATAATAGTTGCGAACGCTGAATATTTTCGCGTGGAATCGACATGCGTCATTTTCTAGTTTCTATACGCAATTGCGTTAGCAACGTCGATGAATAATGCTCGAAAATAGTACTCGATTGTATGAACAGCGAGATACGGAGATCCGTCATACGAAAGATATTGAAAATGTAGGCGATCGTAATTACCATGTCACGCATTTCACCGAGGCGGAGGAAAAAAAGGGGCATTTAAAAAGATTCAGAAGATACCGCGCGCGTATGATCTCAGACAACAAAGCGTCAAAGGCGTTTTATTAGCATGCGAACCTACGTCCGCGGCCGCGAATAACAGAATTACGAGCAGATATCAATGAAAAATGTCCCCGGTGGACAATAAAGATAAATAGTTTTCCCATCGGCGTCTCTCTCTCTTTCTCTCTCTCTCTTTTCCTCGGCGGCGTTGGCGTCTCCGATGATGCCGATATTCGGATTTGCCAACGCCAGCTGGAGCTAACGAGACGCGGGGCGCGTGATCTCTGACGCGTGGTAAATTTATTAAACTTCGTCGCCATCGCCATCGGTCGCACACGCCTTCAAGACGCAGGAAGAGAAACGAATGTATAATTGTGTGCGGAGAATAATATTTTACGTCACACTCGCGGCCGCGAGGCAGTCGCGTTCAGCGCTCGAGGAGCTCGGGGGTTAACGATCGAGGAAACCGTTTATCAACCGACCGACAATGAGCCCGGCGTTCCGCGGCAGCAGAGATACGCGTCCGTACTTTCCCTCATTTGTATTCCGGAAAATGTCACCGCACTTCCGCTACGTTTCGATGTTTCAACGCGGCTCAACGAGGCGACGCCAGGATGATCGCGGAATTTGCGGTCTATATCGGATGTGAGTCCGAGATCAAATCGCAGCCGATCTTTACTCTGATAGAAATAACAAAGCAGTCATCTGGATGAATTATTGAATGTAAAAAGTAGCACCTTTAAATTATAATTTGAAGCCATCGATGGAGAGAAAACAATTTTATTCTTCGAGTCTTCGAGAATATAATTAAATGGATTTCTTGGCAGAGACCACCCCTTTAAGGGGTTGTAAGTCTATAAAAATTTAAAAAAAATCGAAAATTATTTTATTTTCTATTAATTTGAAACGTAGAAATGGAGTTGGTACATACGCGAACAATTTAAAGATTTAAAATAATACTTTTAATAATATTTCAAATTGATTTATAGAGATTTTTTATCTTTGAAATTGTAATAAAAAAAAGAGTGAAATTTTTCAAGAAAACGCAATTTCTATATTTAGATATGATTATATCGAGTTTGGCGAAGAATAAAATTTTTTAAAGTTCCCTCCGTAAACTAAAAATGATAAATGTAAAGCAGAAAAGCTTACTTTTTTTATTTCAGGTCATTTATCGAAATTGAAATATTATTAAAAGTGTTATTTAAAATCTTTAAATTGTTTGGGTAAACTGTACTTGAGCTATCGTGGTCACCATTTTCAAAAACAATGAAAAATGTGTTTAAAATATTGGGACATAACTTATATTTCAATTGTTTACTGTACCGATTTCATTTTTACGTTTCAAATTAATAGAAACTAAAAGAATTTTGGTCACTATATATTGACTTGTATAGATTATTTAGGGCACAATTATTATTTAGTAATTTCAATTTTTATATAATTTAACATTTTAATTTTATTATTAAAAATAAATTTTTCCAACAAAAAAGCACTATTTCATTACCTCTTTAAATAAAGATTTTATATGGTATTGAAAAGTCTTATTTTTCGGGCTATTCCTATAATCACTTATTTAATTGTCAAAACATCTAGTGTTGAAAAGCAACGTTTAATCCAATTTAATCCAAGTTAACAAAGGATCTATATTATTTTGAGAACCGATGTCCCGTCCAATTTTCTCGTTAACGAAGAATCTACATCATTCTGAGAATCTCATGACGTGGAGTGAGAAACATGCATGTAGGTCAGCTTGTATATTACTTGGCACGTTTTTCCTACGTGCATATTTCGATAAACGCCCATGGCTGCTTGACACTCGCGCGACGTTTCGATATTCGCGATCGCGGAAATTGTCAATCAAAATGCTAAACCAAGATGGAGAGTCATGGTGACGATAATGGTAAGAGCCGGTTGCGGATAAACATTAAGCACAATTTACCTCTGCCTCGATCTGCGCTATAATCAGTGCTATGACACTGAAAAAAAAAAACGAAGGAACAACGATACTTACAGCGCAAAAACCATATATCAAATTTTACAGCGTGTTTAATGATTGAAGCGATCCCGATAGTTCAATTTTCATCTTTGAACTTAGACTGTTTTAGAATATTTACATTCGACTCGAAGTTCAGTTTAAAGATTGAGTGTAAAACAACGGAGTAAAAGTAGTCACACTCCGCGTGTATACATGCTCTCTTTAAATATTTTGACTGCCAGGCCAATTTGAGCATTGGCTCTGAGATCCCAAAGTCGAGAAGTGCGCGATTGTTTATAAAATATGCAGACTCAGATTACAATATAAATCATACAGAAAGAAAATAGATATAAATTGATAAAAAAATATATATATATTATTTACATTAAACGTTTAATAATATACAATTTCAGATGAAATAAATAAAACCGTCACAAACCAAAAAATAGACCTCTTTGTGATTGAAATAGAAGCAGAAAAATAAAAAAATATTTAATTCTGTTTTGAATCAATCTAGTGTATTTATTTTAACAATCTTTTATTGTTTTTCTTTTAACTTGATAAATATTCTTCTCGAGCTTGATAAATATTTAATAAAATCATTCTTAAGCAGGCGAATAAAGCTATCAATAAACTGCGAATAAACCTAACGGAGTAACGGAGCCTATGCGGAAACTCACGCATCACCCAGATACGGGTGACGTGGCAGTCAAAACGTTCATGAATGTAAATTCCCGAAAATCGCGTTAAATTGAATTTATCCAGAAGGACGCGAGATGTAAGTCGATCGCGCGAGCTATTAGATCGCAAAGTAACGACGCCTTCTAACGTCGTGCGGGGATCGCGAGCCGCCAGTTGTTTGCATCGCGTATATACGCGCAAACGGACTTTACGAGCGGCGGCTCGGGAGAATCGAGCGAATTATACGATCGGTGGAATCTTTGTGATACGATCGCTAGTCTAAAAACATCGGAGCAGCCCGACATCGATCCTTGGACTTTACGGGCGCGCGCCGGTCTACTCACTGGTGTCTTGGCAGCCCGCGAGGTCGAGGACCTCGATGATGTGGTCCACGCACTGCATCTTCTGGGAGTGTGAGAGGGTGTCCGGAAGCCTCAGCCTCGCCTGGTACTGCAAAATTGCGATGCGCGATGCAAAACGTGCGCCGTGACGTGACCGCGCGCGGGCGCGCGCATTAAAACAGCAACGTAAACAAAACCGCGCGCCGCGCCTCAGCGCGTTGCATCGCGCGGCTGGTGGATGCATTTCCGTTTCGTAATATATCCAGGCCACTTTGTACTATTATTACCCCGGCCGCGGCTCTAACCGCGCCGCGCCGCGTTGGGGGCGCGCCCGTCATAAGCCGATCGTTAAGTCAATTACGATGACGCGTCGATTGCGAAATCGCGGGCTGTTTTTACCACGGAAGGGCGTCTGGGAGTTTGTTAATTCAAGAGCACCTCGTAAATAGCGGAGCCGTGTATTACGATTTGACATCTTTTATTGAGAATTAGAATTTTACAAGTAACTATCCAAGTGTCATATGCCGATTTTAATAAGCTTTAAACATGTGTTAATCTAGGAAAAAATTAGAGGCACATATTTTTTTATACATATCCCCATACAGCACGAAACTTGCAGTTATATTGTAGCAATATGGCAACAAGATTGCAATCTTGCAGCAATATTGTTACAGTGTAACTGTACACTGCAAGTTTTGTAAGACCGTTAAGGAGATGAAACACCCTTTTGAAAAACATCAGTTTTCATATTACTGAGCGAATACCGTCAAAACAATAAGAGATATTAATAAAAGTTTTATGGCTTTTAATATATTTTACAATAGTGCAATCAGATTTTTTAAAAATAATGTATTTTTTGAAATCCCCTCTCCTTTCTCAATTTGCAAGAGGGTGTTTCACCTTTTTAACGGCTGTATGAAAAAGTGTCACTTATTTTGACCTAGACTATAATATATTCAAAGTTTATTCAAATCGGCGTGTAGCACTTGGATAGTGTTACTTGTTAGAAACATAAGATTGAAGATAAAACAACATACACACGTATACAATATTAATCTGCATATAAGTTAGTCTAACGGATATATGCAGTGGGACTTTATAAATCATTCGTAACAAATAAATTTAAAATTTGATTTTAAAATAATATTTAACCCAGAAAATTAATGAAAAAAGAAGGGGAGCATCTGCTGTGACAAATTCAAATTCTTTCAACTTGTCATAAATGGGAATAATAATAATTTCACGACAAATCTCGATAATTCAGCTCCAATGTAAACTTATCTTAATCTTTTCGAAATTTCGAAAATTAGGTTGATTCGATTCAATGCTTTCACAGCGATTAATTCTATTTTTTTTTTAACCGACCCCTGTCATATTCGCATCGGCGGAAAAAAATCAGCATGTTATCGAATAAATGGTTATATTGTACCGTTATACATACGGTGACCATATTTCTTTGAGAAAAATAAGGACATCGCCACCTACCCTTCTTCCACAAACAAGTATAATGTAAATTTATTATTATCATTACTATTTTTTCCCTAAATTATATTTATATAAAAAAAAGTAAAATTTTGTAAACTGATAAATAAATGTAAAAAAAATAAATTCATCTTTATTTAAACATTACACAAAATATACAAAAGTGATAAAAACTGAAATATAGGATATTTTATAGGACTTTTCAGAAATAAAGGACAAAAATGAGTTTTCAAGAAAAAAATAAATCTAAAAGACACAAACCTAAAATAAAGGAATGTTCTCTGTAATATAGAACGGATGGTCACCATAGTTATACATACATAGATATATACATAGTCGATATATATTCTATGTATGTCGCGCTTATAATTCATTATAAAGATTTGCGACTCTAACAATTCCCATTGATTATAATTTCACAATAAAGCGAACGGCTAATAGAGCTTTATATTTTATTTCCTTCGCATCATATTCCTTGAATTGATGAGATCCTAATTCAACATGTAAGTTACGAGGACATAAAGTTGCGTGGGGGACACTAAAACATTTGGGATAAAGAGACAGACGTCCGGTGAAATTTTCCGCGAAGCAAACGCGTCGATTCCGTACGCGTCCAAGAATGTGTCGTCGCGCGGCTTGATGGGCGATGATGTTATGGATCGCCCTTTATATCACAATCAACAGCGGCTACGTGTACGGATATAGAGACCGGCCGCCGAGACGACAACGCGCGTGTCGTTTCTCAACGTTCATTCTCCTCGTGCCGTTACACAAGAGGGGGCCCCGTTATGCGGAGAGAGAAAGTGCGGCCGATGATATTGTACTCGCCGCGGGAACACAGTTATGTCTAAATAAAGATAACGACGATACCCGGCTGTGGAACCGGACGGCGGAAAAGTGAACCTCTTCTTCTGTTCCCTCTAACAGTTTACATTCCTGTCTTGGGAACGAAAGGGCCTTTTGACGAGCCCGAGCTTTAAGAATACAGACTGACAGGCGGAATCTTCTTATTTCTTCCTCATTTTCGAATAATCTCTCTCTGTGTAATTTCTTCTTCTTATTTCTAATTTGTTTTTATAATATTCAAATTATATCTTATGTTGATACGGTTATATATAAAATCACTTTTGAATTTTGTTACAAATTTCGAAATTGTGAAAAAAATACACGGATTGATAAGTTATGCGAAAAGATTCTATAACCCCAATGAAAAAAATTGCTTCTTATAGAAAAATTTTCTCGTTAAATAAAGTCATCATGAACTATGAACCCATGAATCTTTATGCAAATCTAAACATTTAACTTTGCGATACTAATTGCACGATTTAGAAACATGTGGATGATATTACTTCACGAATCTTCTAAACATTTACAGATACGTGAGATGATCACGCAATATTTTTTACTGTCCTCGTTTGCGTGTATCAAATAACTCGACTGAGAGAAGAGAGGTCAGTGTCGAACCGTGAGACGTTAATGTCCATTTCTACCAATGTAGATAAATTTTAATCTCGATTTAACTGTCCACCCTTTCCCAGTTGCAAGAATGAGAAAAAAGATACAAGGCAAGTTAAACCGAGATTAAAGTTAAATCTATAATGTCCATTTCTACCAATGTAGGTTAACTTTAATCTCTCGGTTTAACTTGCCTTGTATATTTTTCCGATTCTTAGAACTAGAGAAAGATAAAACATAAGTTGAATCGAGATTAAAGCTAATCTGTATTAATAGAAATGGATATTAGTAGAAATAAATACAAGGCTCGTTATACTTTTTGCTGCAAAATCATAACACCGGGGGTCCCCAAAACGCAATCAGCCCTAAAATCTAACTTCGCTCGCCGTTAGATGGATGCAAAACCAGTCTCACACCGGCGATAGAAGCGTGACCGCCGCGCGGAAAGGGAGAGGAAGCGACTAGGAAAGAAGGCGGTAGAAGAGCCCTCCCTCCCTCCAGGAGAGAGAAAGTGTCATCCCGCTGCAAGGAGCTACACCGCGGCTGTGCCTCTCTCTAAACAGCGCGCCGTGTGCACGCGCGGTATGCGCGCGTGTAGAGGCGGCGCCAAATGTTTTCGAAACCGTAAGACGCACGCTGCGAGCTCTCGGCGGTTCACTGACCGAGTTATGACGTCACCGCGCGAGAGATACGACCCTCTCTCTCCCCCCCCCCACCGCCGCGACTCCGCGGGCCGCTGCTCTCCGCTAACGGTCGCGGCTAGACGAACGACGGTTCGTCGCGAGGGCCGCGTGGATCGTTATGCGTGTGACACGCGCGTGCCGCGTAGGTACGCGCGCGCGCGAGTGGGCGCCCTGCACGTGATACCTTTATCTCTTTTCTCTCACTGTTTTTTTTTTTCATTATTCAAGTATTTCGCTTGGTTTCCAAATGTAGTACAAATGTCGCGCTATAAATAACTCGTAACGTTTTAGCGCTTGAAAGAACGCCATCCTGTACACTGTTAAACTCGTAGTGTCAAATATAATCAGTATAATTTATACTCAATTTGAGACGTTTTTAACTATTCCATTCCGTACAGCACAAAACTTGTAGTTACATTACAGCAATGTTGCAACAAGATTACAATATTGCTGCAATATAACTGCAAGTTTTGTGCTGTAAGTGATAGGTCGCCACTGCTCCTCAATATTTCATTAATTTTGACTAAAAGCAAGGTAAAATTTGGATTAACATGGAAGTTAAATTAGATAAATTAACAACATATTGAGTAAGGTTTACTCAATACGTTTCTAATTTTATCTCATTGTTTTAATCAAATTAACTGAATATTGAGTAGGAGCAATGGCAACTCAGAGCAAACTGGAATGTAGAACGCCCGATAAATAGCAGTATCCATTTATCCATGTATTCGAATTTTATTTAAAGTTTTGTCTCGATGAGACGTGGAGTAGGAGTGCACCGAATACTCGTCTGATTGATTGAATTTGATTTAGACGCGACTGCGCGATGACAATAGGCAAATAAAATTGCGCTTGAGTTTAAACTGTATGCAATCTCTCATTCTTAAAACGTTCATTAGTATGTACCTATATTCTATATGTATAATCTGTATATATTCTATTGTTTGCCGTTAAATTTTGAGCTTACGGAATGTGTTCTCTGACGAATATCTCATTCTGGAATGTGGAATCAATATATGCCTATTTTTCCGTCTATTTCTTATTTTAAGGCGTTAATTATTCTTACATATAAATTGTCTCAAAAATTGAGACTCTCTCTTTTATTCATTATACGTATATTATCATAATTTTATCATAATTTTCCCGATTATCTCGGAAAATTCATCGAAATGCTCGACATTACTCAATTATCATAATTCTTTACAGTTTTTGTGTTGCTATCCGTAAAATTTTCAATTAGTATGCGCATGGAAAATGAGAACACTTTCAACGGCGCGAGATATACGAAATGAGAAGGATACTAGAAAGAAAGGGTAAATGTTAAACGTTTCCAAGATTAGAAACAGTCTTTCGGTTAACCTTGTTACGAGACTCCCCGTCTCACCCCGCGCGTCGCGATGAGTCGCGACGCGCAGGTGCGTACCGGCATGTTTATTCGATTAGAGTGGCTAAAGCGCGCGACAAAGCGCGTATCTGTCCGCGTCCGTTTTCCGCCCAGACCTCTTAAATCCCTCCCAAGTGCAACGGAGCGCATTGGCTCCCGGCCCGCATTTGCATTCCCCGCGATCTTTGCGTACAGGGTGTCCTCCTAATTCCCGCTTACTCGGCGCGTGGGCCGTGATGAATATCGAGTGAAAGGCGCGCGCGGGGCTGCCTTGGCACGCCCGGTGCCGGATTTTCGTGGAAAGCGAGGAAACGTTACGCCTCGTTTCTACGTTTTGTTCTCTTATTTCGGGAGACGGGTACACAGAAATGCATCCACAGCGCGCGACTATTGTGCGCGCGCTTTTTCATTGCTTGTTTCCATTGCGCAGAATACACGCGCGCGAGTCTTTGAAACTTGATGTATGTACACCTCCTCTAAGTTTTGCATACAAATAAATTGTTTTCATCCTTGCATTACGATTAGCTTTACGAGCGGCGTTTTAGTTTCATCGTTCATTTATGTGTATACAAAAATTAGCGGGGCGCATCTATATTTTACTTATCCTGTGCGCACAGTCAAATATTCTATTAAATATGCAAAGTGCATATTGCATATGCAGTATTCGTTATTATCGCTTCGTCCAATTCTTTAAATAAAAATAATATCAAAATATTTCAGAAGCGTGATAATATATGTATAACACATCTTATTTGAATTTCAAAGTAGATACAAAATAGCTCTCGCGAATTATTTTTACAAAGGGAGATTCGAGACTTTTCTTAACTTATTTTAAATTAATACACCGGAGTTTGACTTTTAACTCTCCACATAATTATGAATCATGAAATTTAAAAGACGGAACGTTACTAACAAGTTGAAATGACTGTGTGTTGCACATTTAAGATTGGATTATAATTCGTTGCTGCTGTGCAATATTCTCGTTCAACTTACCTCAAGTGTCTGCCGTAAGGTGAGATCGGGGAAAAAAATATCCTGCTGTTGTACGTAGCAGATTCTTCTGCGCCACCGTTTGGTGAGCCTCTCGCGATTCAGCCAGATCTCACCGCCGTCCACGCCAACACGGCCGGACAAACAGTTCAGCAGTGTTGTTTTACCACAGCCTGCGTAACAAATATGCCAGACAAAAATTTAGCGCCTTCGTGCGTTGTCGTGTAAACTCGTTATATATTTCAGTGAATATATCTTTCGCACATCGCGTTGTGTTAGATGTCCCTCGCGCGCGCGAAAATCATTATGTAAAGTCGTATAAAAGAGTTATCGGTGGGATAGTATCCTTTGTTAATTTCAGTCATTCGGAAAACTTACAATTGTACTCTTATCTGTCTTCATTAGCGAGAAAGGGTCATTTTGTCTATGCGTTGAGCAAATTTAAATTTGGAAATATTATCAAAAGCTTTTAACTCTTGAAACTTCCAAGCTGTTAAAATCTTAATCAACATTCCTTGTATTTGTAAAGTAAAAAATAAATTTTTAGGTATGATCTTTAAATACTCGAACTCGCAGTGCGCTGTTTCGATAGCGGATTTAAGAATATCTTTAGATACTTTTGAAATGAGATGAATTACGGAATTGTTAAAACAAACAAAAACAATTTATTATACATTACACGATTTTAAGGTATTTGAAAAGTTGTAATTGCCATAATATTATAAAAGCGTTTTGCATTTGGAGAATTTTCCACTTGTAAAACCGTTGCTGAAAATTCTATCACGAGACTGTCTGTAATTGATTTAATCTTGTATTTTAAAGATGCAATTTTCCTCTCTTGCTTTAGAAAACCGATACCAGAATTTAGCGTCGAAATAATTGCAATCGGTGAATTTTTGTTAGATATTTGGCGCACGATACGCCGAAAACAAAACATGAACGGATTTTCTCATCGCGCGGCAATAAATATTCTAGCCGGGCGAAATCACGGGCTGGTATATTTCGCTGCCGCGCGCATAAAAGCGGTTAAAGATAGAAACGCAGACTTAATTCCGCGCGTCGTCCACGCAACACCGTGCGATTAAGATTCACAAGAAATAATGTGAAATATGAAAGAGAGTATTCGAGAAGCCGCGCAATTACGCCGGGTCATTGGAGGGACGTGACGAGACGAAAAAGTAGAGTCATTACAGAAATGTAATGGTACAGAATAAACGAGCTCTATGTTTTTTGCCATTTTACACTGAGAGACAAATATAGTTACTTTTGGATCCAACTATAATTTTACAATATTTCTAACACGAAATATGATTAACTTAACTATATGCATCATTATGTTAACCATAATAATTATTAGAAAAATCATAAAATTGTGGTTGGGTTAAAAAATAACTATATTTTTCTCTCAGTGTAATTGATGCAACAAATATGTAACTTTACGGGGTTATTTTCGAAAATTTTTTAAACTGACACACATATTAGAATTAGAATTAGAATAAAGAAGGTGTAAGCATTTTGGAGCCGATAATGCAGAGTCGATAATAAATGTAATAGAATTCGGCTATAGCCCACCGGAGCGCTGTGCGAGAATACGTGAGGTATGTGGTATGACGTATGAGTGTGATGTGTGTGTGGAAGGGACTCGCGGAGCGGAGCGTGAATAGCCGTGCAAGAAGAAAGACGTATTTGAGATTAGTATTTGTGAGATCGGACGGTAATAGCTGTGTGAGAGACTGTGTGCGAGACGACTGCCTGTGTGGCATCTCTGGAGAATCTGTGTGGAGTAACGGTGTAACTAACCGATTTAATTCCGAACTTTCAAGGATTGTTCGACAACGCGCCCGACTTTTACCGCGGATTTTTGTGCGGCGAATAAACTCTTACTCCTATATCTTAATACTTTGCATTTATCAATTATTTACTTCCCCTTTTTGCGTACAAAGGTAAATGTTGTTATCTCTTATTGTTGTTAATTAATTTTCACATGTTAGGCGTTTATTCGAATTTATTCGAACAAATCAAGAATTTATTATATTAACCGAAATATTATATAATCTGATATTTTAAAATATAATTAAATATAAATTTATTATAAAATTTAATATAAATAAATAAAATATAAATTCTGAATTAAATATTTTATTGTTCGTCTAAAGAATAATTCTGTCACAATGAGTATTGTTTTTATCAAATGCGATATTGTATGTATTGCCAAAGCTGATGTGTACGCGAAAGATTGATTGATACAAGAGATAATTTCATACCTGAAGGGCCCATAACGGCCAATAATTCGCCTGGCTTGACGACTCCCGAAACATCTCGAAGGAGCACTCGCTTCTCCTTGACCACCTGTAATCCTCGGAAGATTAGCTGCACCGGACGAGAATCCAGCGGGCACACCAACTGCAGCGCTGAGCTTTCCACTCTGCAAACATTGAAATATCGCACTTTCAGAAGAGAAAATTTGCGTCATTTAATCTTCCATCCTACATTTTTTTAATATAAAAATTCTTACACGCGCATGAAAAAATATGTATCTAACACCCAAAAAAGATTTTTTTTGAAAAATAAATTTTTTAAGAGTAAAATTTTTGTCATTTTAATGTTTTGGGTGATGAGCGTGGATG
Source organism: Tetramorium parvispinum (assembly GCA_011638315.1). Classification (NCBI taxonomy): domain Eukaryota; kingdom Metazoa; phylum Arthropoda; class Insecta; order Hymenoptera; family Formicidae; genus Tetramorium; species Tetramorium parvispinum. The sequence continues at coordinate 3,602 of VBVR01000144.1, read as the reverse complement.
TGACCGAGGAAGTTATTAAGAATGTTAAGAGAAGGCAGAACGGTAAAACAGTGACGGGAGACGATTCGCCGTATATGCGAAAAAAAAGTTAAAATCGTATGGGTTATAAATCTCTTTATTCGAAGGCTACCGCGACAGAAGTCTTTATTCGAAGTCTCTGTCTCTAACGCACAAAATCTAAGTCTTTATTCTCGAAAGTCTTCGGCGCGATAGTCTAAGTTTCACGCAGGAATAAAAATTATCTCTTTATCATGTCTGTACGATTCGGAGTTCGGGAGCCGAGTCTCCTCTCCACTCGCCTCTCTGCTCACCTCGGCTCATTCTTCCTTAGCGCACCGTGTCCTTCTAGGACTTCCTATTTATTATTTATTATTCTCGGTTTGTTCTTAATTAAATTACCGAATCCGAAAATCCGATCTATCTCAGCCGAACGCTCGCCTTTAACCCTTTCGTGTCTGAGTTTTTTCTAAGAATAGTTTGCTTCAAACTCGCATACTAGAGGTTTTGGAGGTTGTTGAAGACAAAAATTCAGTTTAAATTTCAAAATTCAAAATGACGGATTCAAGATAGTGGATCAAACCAAAATATAAAGTTTGTTCACATTTGAATGAAAATCATTTACTAGAGATTTCTGATAATGGGTTGCTGATAACGAATCTGCAGTCCAAATGTTACAATTTAAAGTGGCGAATCTAATATGAAGCAAATTATAAAATTTGTTTTTTTTTCCCGCCATCCCGCCATCTTGAACCTGCCATTTTGAAGTGAGATTTCATTTTTTTATTTGGCCTTTATGTAAATTTTTAAAATGAAGCTAAAAAGAGCTTGATATCTTAATTTTTCTGAAAGTTATACATATTTTTATTCTTTTATCTCATTTTACCAACATTTGAGGAGACATATAGATAAAAGAACAAAACTTACAAAGGTGTTGATTTTTTCCTGAAAAGCCCTATTCTTTATCTTTAAAATGAATCTAGAAACATATCGTTATCTTTACTTTTGTGAAAGATATGAATTTTTAAAGTGCTGGGACATATATGTCCCACCAGGCACGAAAGTCGCTTATTATCGCGGGCAGAGGTGGATCGAGAACCCTCGCGAAAAGTTTTGCGAATTTAAATCGCGTTGATTTAAACTTGCACCTGTCACTGTTTTTCAACAGCGCTCCTTGTCTTTGTCTTTTTTTGGTTGTTTTCGTACCGTGCTCTTTCCGACCGACTATTGTCCTCGATTCTACGAAGGTCAGCGCTAATTCCTTGAACTGGGAATTAAGAAATACTTGCGAATTGCTTCGTCTCGATTTCGCTAATAACTTTTTTTTTCTTGGTGTGTGACGGTGTAACCGCCACAATGTAAAATTATGATTCGGATAGAAATCAAAACGTTTTCAACGAAAACTTTTGAAATTTTGCAATTTTCGAAGTGATTATTACATAAAATTCAAGATTTTAAGTTACACTTAAATCGGTGAACCTGTGGTTGGCGTGCCGATTTCATTTGTAATCTTTTCGCGTGGCCGCGATAAACCATTAGCATAGATTCCGCGAACAAAACTACGGAATTATTGCCGGCGCTAAACGTGCTAATTGCGTTCTCCAGATCTAGATTGCTGTATCAACGCACGACGTTGATAAAGAAAAAAGGCGTCGATTTTACGTTGAGACGCTTTTATAGGAGATATGGTATTAGCGAGATTAACCCGAATTTAATGTTTTGTGAGACATTCACGAGTGTGGTCCATAAAAATTCACTTTAGCGCGAATCATCGGGTAGATGAATTTCGGCGGGCCATGTCGTGGGATCCGCGCGCGAAGTCGTTAAAGCGAGGTGACGTGGGTTCTAGGCAGGCGTTCGCACTCGGCGCGACGAGCAGGCTTCATAATAACAATGACGTCTCATGGGAGTTATTTCGCGACGGCAATTAAGCCTGGCATGCGTTATGCCGAGAAATGGCATGGTTTCGCAATGCCGAGGAGACTCGTGCGCTGATGCTGGAAAATCTTTCTCTTTTCACCTGCCGACTGACTTCTTTTATTTCACAAGGATGTTTCTCGATTTATTAAAAAATTTTCCTCGCATTTTACTCAATGCGGCAATTCATTAACCATTGTTTACGTTTAGTAACAATAATATCCTTGACATTTCAATATTCAATATTGTTACTAGAGAGATTATCGGTTATCGTTTTCCGAAATCTTATAGTTTTATGTGATTATGAGCTAAAATATCTGATAATACTTATTAGAATTAGGTAATTGAGATTAAAATGAGATTGTAAATAAAGAATATAACAAATAGATAGTTCACAAATAAGAAAATTTCATTCAGAGCATGCATTATGAATCTTTTGGAAAACATTTCTGATCCGAATGATATCACTTTTCGTCAAAATAATCATTCGATAATAAGATACTTGCCTTATAATCAGACAACTATTATTCTGTTCTAAACATTTTGGTTGTATGCAAAAGGACTGGAAATTTGTGATAATTTAGGAACAAGTAAAAGATCAACATTTTAGTGTATAATATATAATACATGCGGGTATATGCACATAAAGAAACTGACCCATATATACTTTTAAATGTAAAAATACGCAAAAAATCCATTTTATTTAAAATAAATAAAAACAAAGAGTATTATTATTATTAAAAATGCGGAATTGCGAATTATTAGAGTCCTAATGAAAATATCAGTTACATTTAATTATTAATTGTTCTATCACTATTTCCATTTTATATCCTTCAATTTTTTAATCAGTTTGTGAATATGTGCTTACTGATCTTCGTGTGAAATGATATGTCGTTAAACGTATTATTTCAATAGACTTTGTACATCGATCGTTTATATTTGTCGTGTAGTAGTTTAATCATTTATATTTGTTGAATTTATGCTTTGAATATTTTCCATATTATATTTATATTATGTTTATCAATATTACATTAGCACAAAATAACTACTCTTTTAATTTTTGTTATAATTTTCCGTGTAAATTTTGTTAATAATTGCTTTGTACATTAAATGTTTTTAAAATATAATATTCCAAAGCACCAGTTATGGTTTTCTCGCTTTTTTATAACTATTTTGCCTCACGGATTGTTTGATACTAAATACAAAAAGTGTTTCAACAAACATTTGTTCAATAAGCTTATAAAATGTAAAAGAGATATTATTCTTTATTGGGATGAAATTAATTATTATTTAAATTTTTCTAACTATAAGTGCTTCGGGGAGCGCTATCAGTGCTAACGCATCATTCTATCCTTGCTGTATATCTAATGAGTGAAAAAGATGGAGTAATATGTTAACGCTAATAACGCGCCTTATATAAATCATAGCTCCAGTTCTTGTTCCTCGATCACTAATTTTAACGATTACTAATTTAAAATAGTAAAGTCAGCTATACACTAAAAATTAATATCAGTTTAAAATCAATGTAAATTTAAAAATAACAAATAAGTCGCACAAAAATACAAATTCAAAAAATTAATTAATTCAATTAAAAATGATTATTGTATTATGGATATTTCATCAAATTTTTAATTTTACCGTTTGTTTTCAAATGTATGATATTACTACATTTTTATATAATTTATTTA
>VBVR01000143.1:0-72357 GCA_011638315.1 Tetramorium parvispinum | reverse complement strand
ATTATATACTATATAAACAATTTTTTCTCATTTCTTTAAACTTGCTTTTCTATTTAAAAAAAAATGGGAAAATGATTTTTTAAATTATTTCTTAATCTTTCTTATTATTTTTTCTGTATATGCGAATAGAGATTATACAAAAGAAAGAAAAGATATATAAACATATATGGATATATTTCATCATAATTACATGTTTTACATAAAACATTTTTTTTATCGGATAGGCTTATAATTCTTAAATTCTTATTGGGTAAAAAATAATTCTTTAATTTTTTTATTCTTCTTATTATTTTTCCTATATATACAAATAGAGATTGTACAAAAGAAAGAAAAAATATATAGACATATTTAATATATAATTACATATTTTTTTACATAAAAAATTTGTTATCGGGTAAGATTTATTTAAAACAGTTCACAAGAACCGAAGAATTCGCTTTAACGGAAAATTTTATGAATAAAATTAGGCTATGAATTTTAGCATTATTAGTTAATTGGAAAGAAAATTTGATAAACAAGTTTCTTTTATATTGCCTTTATAAAAAAATGTATTACAAAAAAGTAGAAATATAGAAGAAACTTTCTTATTATAACACTAACATATTGATGGAACGATTTAAATATTATTCTACAGATTACAGATTATTTGAGGGCTACTTACTGACATGGATTGACGGTTGCTATCTATTCTGTTGCGGGGAGTTTTTAATTGATTCATCGTGGCGGGCAAAAATTGCTGGTAAAGGTTCAACGAAGTTTCCTGTGTTGCACGATTAAAAAATCTGGTTTTTCTGAAACGAAAATTACGGCAAGCTATTCGTGACATCTCGATTATTACTGTTTTCTTAAAACTATCAACATTCTTTCTTTTATAATTATTATCTAATCGTATTAATGTATCGCGATTCGGAAGATCCACAGAAGTGTCAGATTTATCTTGGATTATCTTATCTATAAAATCCACTTGAACTTCGAGAATTCAGCCCCCAAGAGGAAAATAAATTTTCTATCCAAACGAACGAAAATCAACAACGGCGCTATTCAAAGGAAAACGATTTAAAAAACTGATAGAGTTGGGATTTTTAGAAAATCAAGGTAAAATTTAATTCATGGTTTTGCAAATAAAATTTAATCCTCTTGAAGAGAATCTTAAATTTTCTTTTCCTTTACTGACAATACATAATAGAGATAGAAAATAGATATCGAAATGACCTTTACATTTTTTCATAACAAACAGAACTCGAGTTTCGTAAGATATTTATTTATGTATATATGATAAGATTCTACTCTTCGAAATTATAAACGGTTTCAGCCTTAGGCAAAATGATCGGCTTCTTCACGAAACGTATCTGCTTTGTCAGGTGCGACACATAAAAATATTTCATATCGCGTATCAACGTTATCGCGGCTACTTTTACCGTCGTATTAATTTAATACATTGCTGTATTTGTAAATTTGCATACTAACGATGACTGACGATGACGAATTCTGTTCTGCTAATTGGAAGCCGCGTACAAGTTTGAAAAATATGCGACGTTGCAAATGAAAACTATATAAATGATAATTTTTCTAAATATTTCTCGTAAGGAAAATCGAATTGCGCACCAACGGCAGAAGCTGCTATTAAAAGGAAATAATAGGAGCGCTTGAAATATAAGATACGCTGTACGATTTATTTTTATATATTATAAGAAGTGACTTGGTCGCGATCGCAAAGCAAATCTATTATTAGACATTACGCAAAATTTAGAGATCGATAAACAGGATAATTTCGCACCAACGATCGAACTGTAACTTTTATCCTGCCTCGCCATTATCGGTTTGACTTACCTTTTTCTTTCGAAACGAAGTTGTTGACGTTCGAGCCACCACTGCCGTTTCGTTCGCGCCGAACTAAACTGATCAGGCACTGTGTTGACAAAGCTTTGTCTCGCTACTGCGACGAGGTCACTTTGTATAATATTCGAATTATACGGGGTGTATTATTTCTGACGCGTTAACTTTTAGCATCCCGAGTTTTGGGACTAATTTCTCTTTATTGAAAAGTATCGATCTCGCTGTATCACCGAAGAAGACAAACATTTCTCTCAAGTTCCGAATTTATGTGTACACAACGGGAAGTTTTAACGAAATTTGTCGCGTATACTAAATACTAAATAATAATAACAAATTTGAAAAGAGAGATTTCTCTCATTGTATAAGCACGGTAAACATAATATTTTCCAACAGAAATGAGCGGTGGATTAATCGCGCAGAGGAATTATTTTAAATATACATATTCCCATGTTAACATTTTGTGCATAAACAATATTTAATTTCGCCCGGCCGTGGAAAGGCTTGCTCGCTTTTCACATAATAAATATAATAAGCAACAAGTCCGTGCTTGCCGCGCGATGCTCTGGATTAATCCCAAAATCATATCGTTCCCTCGCTTTTGCTGGAGCTATATTAAAACCGAGATTAAAATCACTCTCGTTAGTCTTTCTCCTTTTGCAACATTGCGAGAAGACGATCGCTTTAAAGCCATTAAAATCAAACGATATCAACCGGATATCAACGTTTTTTTTTTATCTTTTCAAATCCGTATCTATTCAGAAAAATCCAATTCAAAGTTTATATCCGGTGACGATATTTACACCACGCATCGACAAATGCGGGAGCAAAATAACTTTAACTTCCACATTGTGTCATATTTCTTTCTAAATATACGCAGGATATTACGCCAATATCGAGAACAGAATTGATGTTTGAGAATATCTTTGCTGTATAGCGTACTCAAGCCCGCGACTTTTGGACAGTTTTATCGATCAACTTCTGAGCTAAAAAAAGCTGTTACCGCCTCGATATTTTCGTATTAGGACTTTCATCTCGAAGTGACTTCAGGAATCTGCTATTAAGTGCTGTCAAGCGAAGTTTGCGATGCCCTGACACCTGACATTCATCACGAGATGTACATAAATATATATATTATATACATATATGTGCAAAATATACGTTGGATTGCGAATATATACGAGTCGCTAAAAACCAAATTCCATTTTTCCTCATTTCATGGGAAACAAAAAATTTTGGTTGAATATAAAATTCAGAATTTTACAGAGAGAGAAAAATAGTTACTTTTGGACTCAACCATAATTTTATAATATGGTTAACATAATAATGCATGTAGTTAAGTTAATCATATTTCGTGTTAGAAACATTACAAAATTATAGTTGAGGACAAAAGTAACTATATTTTTCTCTCAGTATACAATAATAATTAACGGTTCGTTCTACAGAAGAAATGTAAAAATTTCATGTGGCCAAGAAATTTTAGCGTTTTATACTTTTTCCTGCCTTTTATAATCTCCGAAAGTGAATTATACCACGTGCCCACTTTCTTGAATTATACCACTTTGGTTCTCGGAGGTTCATACGTATGTATGTATGTATATATGTATGTACATCTCTCGAGATGCTCGCTATCGATCTGATACTATATTGGCGTGCGCTCTCCGTGGCGGTTAAGAATCGAAATTAACGAAATTTCCGCTCTCCGGGCATTGGTTGCATTTTTTTTTTATTACACATCTATTTTGAAGATAACAGAGGCACTTTGCGCCTTTTTCCGGAATGGTTTGGGGGCGAATGATATCTTGCGGAGGGTAATATCCTTGAGATCGCCATGGCGACCAAGGTCAGATCCGCTTTTCCTCTCGAGGGTCAGGAAGGCGGAGAAAGTAAAATGGCCGTATACCTGCGTATGTGCCGTCTCTGCGAACGTGCTCGCGCACTTATGCCGCCCCTGTGTGTGCGGGAGAAAGGGGTGGAGGGGACATGCGTGATCCGACAATATTTACCCAAAATGTACAACGGATCTGCTGTCTGTCGTGTACCGACACGGCTTGATCAAATTTCACTCGTATCAAAATCCCTTTGTTCCCGTTGCTCTGCGTATCGATTCGATTCGCTCGTCTCCGTGAATTTTTGTACATTTCTATTGAACCACGCGCAGCTTCATTCCTTCCACGTGCCCTTTGTGAAACTCAACGCTTAATTGTGGATGGATTGCTAGTGACCGTGGAGTTCTAGGAATTCCTGCCATCGGATACGGAGAAGAAAAAGATGATCGTTCTTCGTCTTTTTTGTCTTTTATGTGCATACTTGTCGCGTTTCTCATAATTCCTCGGCACTAATTGCGCACGCAAAATTAAGTTTTTTATATTTTATAAAAAGAAGAAAACGATCGCAAATAAAATAAAAACTTGTAAAATAAGTAGCAAGAATCTCGAAGACTTATCGCGCATGCAGAATCAAGTTTTATACATTTTCTGAAAGAAAGAAGAGAAAGAAAAATTGATAAGAGAAAGAGGATTGTAAAATTGTCAAACGAATAGCGAGGGTCTCAAAAATTTCGCATCCACAGCGAATCGTCGGCATCGCTATATTGGCAAGGCTCATTTTTTTTTTTTACAATTTCGAACTTTACAATTTCAAACACTTCTCGGACTTCAACGTTCGACTCAAGTCTCGCTGAGCCGGCGTCGATATCTGTACATCTATTTCGGTGAGAAAAGAACGACATTCGCGCACGCGAAGTTTACCGGCTTCGTTTTCACCGGCGGCCACTGAATGACGTCGCCCTGCCACTTTCGCTCTCGTTCGCGTTTCAATGCCGCCACCGCGGAAACTCTCCCCGGCTACGGGGAATAATCGGGGAGGGGAGGGAATCGGCGAGGATTCGCAACGTCAGACACGAAACGCGATTTGAGTGCGGGGGAGGAAGGGAGAGGGCCTCGTAAAAAATTTATATGACAAAGCGACGGTGAAAGGTCATCAACGGACGAACGAACGAGATAAATGAAGATGAAGGAGGGAGGGTGAAGGGATAGGTCTCACCTTTCGTACGTGCGCCCCTCCGCGAAGCAGTCGTACTGGTGTGCGGCGAGCATGCTTCCCCGGATGTCTATGCTCGTGTATCGCTCCAGAATCAACGCCTTCGACTGGACATTGACGCAGTACAGCTGGCCTCTCGTGTCGGATGCAGTCGGGTAGAATCTCTGCATGCTTCCAGCTTACGCGAGAGGGAGAGCCATGGACTCTCGCGGGTGACTCGGCTGACCGGTGGACGTGCGGCCGACGTAATGCTTGAGCTCGACTACTTAAAACCGGTGAGAGTAATCGCGCTCGGCCCGTTGGGCCCGACGAGCATCGTCACGCGTTTGCGATCTTTCTTACGTTCGCCGGGCGATATCCTAACGTTCTTGCGACAAGTTCTTCCTCAAACAATTACCGCGAGAGTTATTAATTAGGAGCAACTGATTGCTTTCACAGAACGTCGCGAGTTAAAGTCCGACGAGTCTCGAGGGATGAACTCCAAGAGATGAAGGCCAAGGCGATAGGCCCACTGAGCACTTGAGGAACAAAATTACAAAGATAACGTACAAGAAGTAACGAAACGCGAAACTCGCTTATCGAGAACTCGGCACACGAGCTTCTACAAAGATTCGAATCGGACCGGAAAAGCTTTTATTACAGTTATGAGCGACCGCGCTATACGCAAAGACCCACTGAACTTTTTCACTTCCGTCGTTCCGGCGCGGAGTTCGAAGAAAAGGAAGAAAACAAAAGCAAGAGCCGAGGGTTCAAGAGGTTCGAGAACAATCGTCGGGACGCGATCGCGTATGCTCCGCGAGTTTCCCGCGTCCCATTCTCAAGGAGCGTAGGGCTCCTGGAGCCGCTTGCCGCGCGCGTATTTTTGGCACAGGGCTCCCCGGGTGACTCGGCCCAGGAGGGAGGAAAGCCCCGGAAAGCTCACTCGGTCGCACGTAAGCGCGGAATGACAGCGGCGGCGGAGGAAGCCGCGGCACCACGCGGATCTGGCGGAGATCCCCGGCGACCGCGAGCCCGGTGGCGGATCTTTCGCTCTCACGGGGAGGCGCGCAACCCTCTCCGTCGGGGTGAGCCGGCGGGATCGCGCGAGCCGAGAACGGTGCTCGCCGTGGCCCGAGCCGGCGCGCGAGCTGAACAGAACGTCCGCCCTTTACTCCGGCTCGCTCTACCTCTGAATCACCCACGTCGCCCACGCATCGGCGATGCCGGGGACGACTCTGCGTAGGTGACTCTCCTCTCCACCGAACCCCTTCCCCGGGCCGCGCCATGCGGTTTCCTCGCGGTACGCCTGCGCCCGGAAACCATGAATGGAGGCGCCCGCTCAATGCCGGGCGGCTTTTTATTTGCTCGCACACGGGAGCACTGCGGCATTCCGCCCACCCCGCCACAACCCCCTTCGACGACGACGACGACGAAGACGGTGGCGGCGGCGACGACGACGGCGACGACGATGACCTTCAGCCGGCAGCCAGGGTCGATCGGGCCAAGTCGGACTTCATCCCCCTCGAGGAACAGGTGTTGCGTTGGAGCCGCGCAGGACCGCGGTCAATCCTCTCGCGAGGAAACACGTCATGGGTCGTTAATCATCAATGAATCTTTAATTGGACCCTTGTAATGCTCTCGTCGCGATAATACGGAGATGATTTATGCAGCAGCCCCCGCGAGGCTGTCGAGTCAACGATTAAATATGCAGTAATGTTATTATGTCAGCTCCGAAAGCCCTTTCAGCCTATATTTGGACAGCCTATATTGGTTCGAGAACAGAACAGTTTAGAATGAAAAAGGAAATATTATATTACTGATAAAAAATACTAAATTATTAGTACGCAATATCAATTTTTTATATTGTTTCAAGATTTCTACAAGTTCGGAATAAGCTCAGAAACTTTTATCTGATATCGTTAAACATTTAGAGCCGGTTTCTCCAACTTGTTAGTAAGCTGTAACTAATAGTCAAATCATACGTCTGAACTTATTTAATTAGAAGATAAAACAAAGACGTATGATTTAACTATTTAGTTAGCTTACCAAGAAGTTGGAAAAACCAAACCTTAGGGTTCTACACTGAAAAAAAAAATCTGGTTAAAAACGAACGAATCAGAAAAATCTTGTAGGAGTAGGATCAAATATTCTGATTATTATAATAGGAATTCTCGTTATTATAAATTATTAAGTACTGAGTTCTATTATAATAACCAGAATATTTGATCAATCCTACAAGATCTGATTCGTCCGTTTTCAACCAGAATTTTTTTTCAGTGTAAGGATTTGGTTTGAGAAAGAATCCCCTTTTTTGGACAGACTGAAATGCCACGTATCCAAATTATGATTATATTATAATGATTTGGATACGTTGCACTTCAATCTGTCAAACGACGTTTCAATGTTCCAATTTTTGCTACAATCTTCATCATTCCTCCTTGTCCTTTCCATTTTGTAGAAAGAAACGGAATAATTGAATGCGAATAAAAGTTGAAGAGGAGAAACAGAATCGCTCGTATCACTCCCCCCGTCCAAATCATCCTACATTCGCGCGATGCCGGGCGAAGCGTTGAACGGGGGATGCTAAGAATTAGCGGATGCAACTTTATGAATGGGCGGCTTGGGCGTGAGGGAAAACGCGTGGTGGAGGGGGCGATCGTGCCGCTTTAACGATCGAGCGCACCCCCACCCGCCCTTTCGCCTCTCTCCGTCCCCCTTTCGCCGTCTCGCTTCGCGGGTCCTCTCTCTCGATTCATCCCCTCGGATCCATCCCCCTTCTATGAGCGATTTCATTCTCTTTCCCTCCCTCCGCCCCGCCGGCTACGCTCACACGTGCGATCGGTGCGAGTGTGTTGGTTACGGACTGGCCGTTCACGGATGACGGTGCGCGGGGGGGGGGTGCGCAGCGCATGTGTGCAAATCCCTACGGGGGCGAGTCGCGCGTGCACGCGTGCCCTGCGCGCGAGGGTGGAGTCCGTGGAGTAGACATTCTCGCGCGGCTAGTCGCGCCGAGCGCATCGGATGACAATCGAAATTGGACGCTCGCACAGCCGTTGTGCCGTACACTTGTAGCGGAATGTCTCGAATTTAATTTTGATACTGAAGAAGTTTGAAATCAAAGCCGTGTCGCGCGCGCGATACGCGAGGAATAGAGAGAATAAGCGAGTTAGCGAGGAGCGAAGAGCGGCGTAAGCGAAATCAAATTTCCAACGGGGTACAAATCTCATTCATTGCAATAAGAAATTCCTTTGTGGACTTTTCGATGACCGAAATGCCAATTAGTCGTTTCGCTTTTAATGACAAAGTTACTTTAACGAGAATCAATATTTACCAGGAAACGTTTCAGTTGTTGAGAACTATTCTCGTGAGAGCCAAGTTGCAGTTTAATCCGAAGATACACAAAAATTCGAGCAATCTGCAATTCATGAAAACTAAAATTTAATCTAGATTGAATTTTATAAACAAAGATAAGAGAGGGAAAAAATTTTTTAAAAAAGATTTAACAGATTCGAAGCGCAACATATATCTGCTGCGTACGGCATCCACTCCCATGTACATTCGACGATATTTTAACGTAGTTTACCCTATTGAAAGATTTAATAACTGTAGGCTTCCGGAAAACGAGAGTCTCCTTCAATTTCATCAAATTACGCTTCGATTCCGAAAATACGATAATTCAGGAATACTTAATTTTCCCTCATCACTGATCGTTACGGGCGCAGCGGGCATCGTGATTCGGAGGGGGTGAAGACTGCCCGGTAGGGGTGGCTGGGACATCGATGAACGAATGTCCCCCACCAAGCCACCCGGCGCTGAGAGCAACGTGGGAGTTTCCAAGGTCATCGCAAGAGCAAAACGTAGTACGCCTCCGCCAGGACGCCTACGCGCATGAGGCGTAGGCGTGGAATGTAATACACACATATACAAGATGTTTCGAATGTCGATAGCAATTAATATATGTTTGTATTATTGTTGCATTATTAACAATTATCTAAAATTCTTGCGAAAATACCTGATGTGTCGAGCGAACAATTGTGATGGAATATTGCAAAGAACTGATAAATGTAATTGTAGAATGCCAATCTTGATTCACATACATACACACAAGCGCATTTACGGATTTATTAAAAAATATAAATTAACTTTCAAACTCTAGCTGTGAATTTAATTTTTATTCTGAAAAAATTTCTCAAAACAATGCTCGAAACAAACTTTGAAAACCAATATAAAACAAACTTTCGAGAATAGAGTAGAATGTTAAAAAAAAATTATATATTGTATATATATATATATACACATTTGTTGTAAATATAAATTTTTTGTAGTACGTGTTGTATTTTATTGAAGGTAAAAGTAGAAAATCGGAAGACAGTTGAAAAATAGAAAATATTTATAGAATTAAAAATTCTTCGTAATTATCGGTTATAAAAAAATGTTTTCACTGTTATTAAGAGATTTAAAAAAAAATATCTTGATATAAAAAAATATACTATCAGTATTTCTTACAAGATTCATAGTACTAATGGATTATTAGTTATACTTGTATAATACCACTTATATTACTATTTGAAAGAACGTAACGCAAAAGTAAATAATTTTTAACATATACGAATGGTATTTTTACCGGTTACAATCACAACACCATCATCCTGCAGCTCCTTCAGAGCATCTTCAAACATCTCGCGTGTCACCAACTAAAAAATAAAAAGTGAAATTAAGCAAGCATACTTTCCGTAATATACATTAAAACTAAAATCATAACAATGCAAATGAAATGATAATCATGCACGAATAATAACGGATTAGTCAGTTTACCGTGCTGGACGATTCTTTCAATTCCGTGAAAATCTTCTGATAATTTAATGTCGGTGCCTTTTCCTTGCCCTTGATGAGCTTCTTCAACGCCTCGACCAACTCTTGCCTACGCTTTCTCGCTGCCAACGACATGCCAGTTGTCAGGATACTAATATCGATCTTGCCACTCAGTGGATCGATGGCGGATTGTTTCAAAGCCTCACGATGTAATCTAATGACAATTATATATTGCGTCATCAAAAACAAATGTTCTCAATATATTTATTTTATTTTTCTAATATTATGAATTCCATCTTGTCTCTCACCTCCAAGCTTCCTCGACATCCACGATCTCCACTACGCCGCTGAATCGCATTTTAGCGTGTGCCTCGGCGAGTCTTATCAACGACTCTAATTGCCTGGGATATGCCGTGATTTGCCCGTGGCCACTTCCTACTCTACGCATATCGACGTAAGCCTGGATCAACCTTTGCTGACTTTCTTCGTTAAGAGCAGGATGGACATGTTCCTTGGCGTAAGCTATGTAATCACGCAGGATACTCATATCTACAATGTCGTCCTCTTCTTCCAAATCGGATTTATAATACAACGATACCAAATGCCTAGCAAGTTTTCTGTCAAACACCTCATCTTGTGGATCCAGCATGAGGAAAATCAAGTCAAAGCGTGACATCAACGTGTGCGGTAACATAACGTTCTCTATCACCTAGAAATAAATGGAAACATTGACTTACAAATGCTCGCTAGTTCGAGATCAGACATACATCATCAATGAATATTTACTGTCTTATTTTTATTCCACTGTGACTCGCAAGGATTTGCCGCCGCTAGAATACTAGTTCTCGCATTCAGTTGACAAATGATACCCGCTTTCGCGATACTCAGCGTCTGCTGCTCCATAACTTCGTGCAGCACCGAGCGTGTACTATCATTCATTTTGTCGAATTCGTCGATGCAGCAGATACCGTTATCCGCGAGCACCAGAGCGCCAGTTTGCAATACCAATTGGCGGCTTTCAGGATCTTTTGTTACGAAGGCGGTTAGGCCTACGGCGCTGGAACCTGAGGAAAAAGTAATAAACATGAGATACGAACGAAAGCTAAAGTCAGATTTGAAATTAACAAATTATCAACAAATTATTTACCCTTTCCACTGCTGTACTGCGAGCGCGGTACCAAGTTGAAGACGAACTGTAACAGCTGCGATTTACTCGTACCCGGATCTCCACATAGAAGTATATTAATTTCAGACCGAAAATGCTTTTTAGTCCGTTCGCTCTGTTCTTTCTTTGTGCCGCCGAACAATTGTAGCAATATACCCTTCTTGACGTCCTCATTCTCGTAGATGCTGGGAGCAATGTGCCGCGCCAATCGTTCGTATATATCTTCCTTTTGTGACAGCAATTTCAATAGCTCTATTCTTTCTGGTGGAAATGCATGACTCTTGCCGTCCTCTTGCTCGTACAATCTACATATGCAATAAATTATAACAAAAATGAATAATACATTGATTAATAAAAATTAATAATATACACGAAATTAATTGAAGAGTTGAAATCAGCTAATAAATAAATAAAGCAAATGGCAATATATTTTGGGAATCCACATTTTAATACATTAATATTAGAATAGAATATATAAGAATGTAAATCGCGATAAAATAAATGTTTTAAATGTAAAATAAAATTAAAACATTCGTCAGAATGTATCTTACCGCTTTGAATCCTGTTTTCTAAAGTGGACAACATCAACGTGCGTTCTGTAGATGGCTCGTACATTGGATTGCCGAGGATTAACGCGTATCGGCAACGCGCGATATATACCGGTGACAGAAACTCTATCACCTGGCGAGACAGCGTCAACAAGATTGTGATGTGCAAAAAGCACCACTGTGTGAGGC
This sequence comes from Tetramorium parvispinum, assembly GCA_011638315.1. Taxonomy (NCBI): domain Eukaryota; kingdom Metazoa; phylum Arthropoda; class Insecta; order Hymenoptera; family Formicidae; genus Tetramorium; species Tetramorium parvispinum. The sequence goes on along the minus strand of VBVR01000143.1, from coordinate 60,789 downwards.
GTCTGTCCAGCTGGCATATCGTCCGGCGATTCTTGCAACTTGATCATTTGCTTGTCGGTGAAGTGACTGCGATTGTGTACCAAACTGAAGCAGAAATTGTTGTTGCAGTGAGTGCACACTGTAGGCTCGGCTATGTGACCCCTGTCGATGACTACAGTCGTTGTGAAGGAGCACGCGATGCACTTGAAGAACGCCTCTCGCATCTCCGGCAGGATGTTCGACGTTCTGATGACCATTCCGGTAACCGTGATCAATCGGTCGATATCCTCCGGATTCAAAAGACGCATACTGGTGGTCCGCGTAACATTGTACGGACGTACTTGAATCGAGTGTTCCAACGCTGCTCCGGGGAACTTCTCGAAGAATATCTCGTTCGCGGTCAGGTCGAACGCCGGTACAACTTCCTGAGGATACAGCACCAACTGATTGTAAAGCTGCGCATCGAATGCCTCGAGATGAGCACAGTTTACATTCAAATAAGGTTCTTCCAGTATGTGTATCTCTTCGAGCTTCTGCGTGTAGAGCGGCTCCGACAGATTCATATTTTCGGGTAACTCATCGTTCTCTGCTTCTGGGTCAATAAAGAACAGAACAAATCGTCTGAATTGCTTCTTGATGTGATCCACCACGACATTTGTGCCCCAGATTGTCAACTGCGGCCCGTTCTCACTCTCGGAAGTCACTCTCTCTTCATCATTCTCTGGTATCTGTCAATAAAATTTACACGTTAATAACTTAATAATTTCATTTAGCTTAATCCACTGCGATCCACTTTATACTACAAATCCTTTGAAATAGTTACATTAGAAGGAAGGAGAAAACAAGGATGCTGTGAAGGATTTGAAACATCAAGTAGACATCAAGTAGCCTTAATATTGCTATACTCATTTGACTCACTTCGGCCAGATTAACTTGCCGCACACGTCTGTCAGACTGTACGTCTGGCCTCTGTTGCATAGGTGTACCCCTGACACCACTGCGGGGAGTGCGAATCGACGCCAGGGAGCTGGGGGTTCCATAATTCAGCGGAGAGGACAGCTCTATCTCGCTCATACCCACGGCGAGAGGGCTCGTCTGCGCCTGTGGAACCGGAGAAGACAGCGGCACAGAGGACAAGCCCTCCGACGACGGCGCAATGGTCTCGTGCGTCTGACGGTTGCCCCATCGTAACGGGGTGTCTACCAGATTGTTGGCCGGTCTCCTCTGAGGTGTACCTACAAGGTGTGACAAAAAAAAACTATGAATATAACAACTGAAAGGTATCATTTTGTCAACTAATGCGTTATCTTTTACCTCTGATGGAGCCTCTGGGTGTTCCGGCGACCGAAGGAGTGCCGGCGACCGAAGGAGTCCCGGCGACCGGGGGAGTCCTCGCGATCGGAGGAGTCCTAGCTGTGGTTGGGGTCCGAGGTTGCCGTCTCGGTGTGCCGTTCGGCGTGCCACTCGGCGAGCGGCTGTCCTCCTGCGGGACCGGAGTCCTCGGCGGTCTCATAGGACTCGACATCGTCGACAGGGATTACAACGAACACTTTTTTTCCGGATCCTTTCAGACACGCACCCTGAGACCAGCTTCGGTCCTTGAATAACCTCGCAAACCGCTCAATTTCCCGCGCGAACGCGGGATCTCGAGTTTTGCCGAGAGGGCGTCGCGCATGGACGCGAGCTCTTTCTTTTCTCCCCTCCTCCTCCGTCGCGCGCACGTTTCCTACATCCTATTCGCGCTAAATCCCGCGACCAGCTGATCGCAGACGCGTGCGAATGCGAAGACAGAGGAGGAGGCGTGCCAGCCAGCGCGGAGTGGTGCATGACAGTGCGCGTGATGTAGTCGCATAGAATGCCAGCTGTATGTAAACGCGAGAGATTGGTCAACCAGAAGGTGGCATTCTCTTCTCGGAGCGGATCGAGCTGGACGATGCTGCGCGGCGATTGAGTCTGATTGAGTCTCCGTCCGCCCGTGTTCGGGATTATATCGACGACCTAATCTCTCAGAGTGCCAGACTCATGCCTGGACCGGAGATGCTACGATCGCGGCTCTCTTCATTTACATCCGATCACTCGTGAATCCCACTACCCGCTCAGGACGCTCATCCCTCGCGCAGCTTCCGTGAGTAGCCTCCAACTTCCCTCGAAGGAAAACACGTGTTTTTTACGTCAGTGCGCCTTGCTCGCGAGCAGGAAAATTTTTCTTCGATGAAAAACTTGCGCAATTCGCCTGCATAATATTTTAATTTACATTAGATTTACATTTGCTGTAGTATAACGCGATTAATCCATAAGATGCATAAAGAATATAAATCCGTCAATGCATAAAGAAGCAGTTACTTGTACATGCTTTCTTTGCTTCATCGTATCTTTGTTTTGTGACTCATTGTAGAGTTTGTCATCCATAAAAAATTCCAGAATATAACAGCTCGAATATCATTTTGAGTACTAATGGATTCTCTTCTATCTCTAGGAGAAATCATGTACTCCGTCAATAGAAGACCCTTACTGGAGGGTGCATCTGACAGCGAATTTGAGGATGACTTGGAGACTGAGATAGACGATCCTAACGTGACTGTTCCTGACGAGAAACCATTTCTGAAATCGTATGAGCCACATGACAAGTACGTTCCAGTTCGCTGGATAGTTAAAAATTATTTATTAATAGAGTCTACTTGGAATCTGTATCTGTAATCCTTTTTTGCATATTTTAGATATAATCTCGCATACATTGTGTTTTACTTACTTGGAATAAATACACTAATCCCATGGAGCTTTTTTATGACTCCTGAGGACGTAAGTGATGTTACTTTACTTTCCTCATACTCATGCGGAACACTGTTGCCTGTATAATGTCTTTCTTTCAGTACTGGATGTACAAATTTAGAGAAGTTCACGATAATTCGACAAATATTACTCATACGTATGCAGAACTGCTTGAACAAAAGACGGATCTTCAAGCTAGTTTTACTTCTTATTTAAATGTAGCCAGTGCACTGCCAAATACTCTGTTTTTAATAATAAATGCATTTATTAGCAAGAAGTAAGTGAATAGTTAAAAAATAATTGCCAAACATATTATCTTTTAAAAAATGTATGCACTTATTTATAAGAATGACTCAAAATTACGTATTCTTAATTTTTTTTTAAGGAGTAAGTTAATTTTTTTTAATCAATTAATTAAGAATTGTATACAAGAGAATATTTCAATTTCAATTTTTTACACTACCTAGAAAAATCAAGTGATTGATAATTTTGAATTATGTATATATATCAGAAAAATAGAAGTAATATTTAATCGAAATCTTTGAATTCTCAGAGTCTCTCTGACTGTAAGAATGGTGGGCTCCCAATGTACAATATTGCTGCTATTCATCCTGACGTCTGTATTTGTTGAAATGGATACTGACAAATGTAAAACAGAAAATTATCTTATTGTTATCTATTCAGCTTATCATAATAGTTAAAATTAAAACGAAAAATTGTTTCTAGGGCAAAATACGTTTCTAATAATTACTTTGACGTCAGTTGCGGTCGTAAATGGTATGTATAAGCTGTTAAATAATTAAATTTGAAACGAGACTGTACCAGTAATTAATTCTGCTAAGACAACAATAATAAATGTCTAGCCGCGAGTGCAATTTTTGGAGGGAGTTTAATGGGCATAGTGGGCAAATTTTCACCAAAATACATAACTGCGATGTCCGGTGGTCAAGCCCTTGGTGGAATATTCACGGCCTTAGCGGAAATATGCTCCTTGTGGATTGGTGCCAGTCCAATTCTTTCCGGCTTAGTGTATTTCATTATCGGCGACATTGTGCTATTGATATCGCTGATTGCGTATATTCTTTTGGAGAGAGCGGTGAGTCAATTTCGTTCGAACATACCTCGGACTTATTATCGTACTGCATTTTTTTTCAATCCGATCCAGTGATTATCACACGCAAAACAATGAGATCATCATTAATACTTTTATTGTTTCATTAAAACGATGATGCACGCGGCGCAAGTGTTTTGAAAATGTATGATAAGCTACTTACGATACTAGCCAAACATTTACATTTCACGATGGATTATATTATTATGTTATGTTATTGATTCGTTGGCGAAACGATGTTAAATTATATGATTCATTTAATACACAGCGGTTTTTACAAGCAGTCCTAATTACAGACTTTGTTTCATAAATAATTCGTTAATTAAATTTACGGAGCCCAATTCGAGAACCGTTGCTCTACGCATTCTTTTTGTTTACAGCCATTCTTCAAGTATCATGTGAAAGAAAAAGTACCTGATCGTTTAGAATCTGATTATTCCATAAATGGAGAAATCAGCTTCTCGACAAATCCAAGTGTGCCCTACGCGCGAATTATAAAGAGGATCTGGCCTTACGGCGTTAGTGTATTCTTAGTATTTTTCATATCGCTGGCTGTGTATCCGGCAGTTACTGTACTAGTGGAGAGTGAACACAAAGGCAAAGGCCATGCATGGAACGGTAATCTGAAATCTTTATATATGTATATATATTTCTTGTACATTTCGAACAGTGAATTCACGGATATAATTTTCGAAACGACTTTTCAGACATATACTTTGTACCTGTGGTTACGTACCTCATTTTCAGTATGGGCGATTATGCAGGAAGAATGTTATGTGGTATTCTTCAATGGGTGAGAATCTACTTTTAATACAATTTGCAAATATTTGCACTCGTTTACGAGATGTTTATCGAGTTTTTATCATTGCAGCCACGAAGCAAGCCTTGGCTCGTAATAATCATGAGCGTCTCAAGGGGTATTTTTATACCTCTGCTCATGTTTTGCAATGCGCAGCCGAGGCATCATCTACCCGTTTACATTCACAGTGATATATATTACATTTTAATAACCATTATATTTGCCGTAACCAATGGCTATCTCTGTAATTTAACATTCATTCTCGCGCCCACGTAAGTATTTTCAGCATTAAAATTCTGTCGGTTGCAAGATTATTCCCTGCAATTGTATATATTTTTCTAGCGTCGTAGACAGTCAGGAAAAAGAAATTGCGTCTGCAATGATGGGTGCTTTCTTGGGTTTAGGACTGGCATTTGGCGCCGCGCTTAGTTTATACTTGGTGAAAGCTCTTTAATGTTCAACTATTTAATTGAAAACAAATGTAAGTAAGATAGACAAGATCTATCACTGCCCTTTGTACATTCGAAGATAGGACTATGGAAGTGTTTTATGATCACAAGTTTTTAGATATAATGACATTAGTAAATCAATTGTTCTCAATTGCTATTTCGGTAAATTTCCATTGCTGATAATTTATGAGAATTATTTTATTCGATGAGGAATCTTGAGTGCAGCTTTTTGCGGTATTTTACTGAAATGGATCTATATTAAATATAGTTTTTATGACTAGTTTTTTAAATTATTTAACTTACTAGAAGCATAATATATGTGAAATTCGTATTAGCAAATTTGACATACCATGCAAGACGTAGTATTATGGCGAAATGTGTCAAATTACTTAAAGAGATGATGTTTACGTTATACGTAAAACACATTTGTAGAGATTTATATATGATTTATAATGCATTTATAATGCATTTATAATGCATAATACATATATATATCCTGCGATAAAATATCCGTAATTACAATTGTTACATGAACATTAAAGAAACAGATACATAAGTATTTGAGAATCTGATGTTGTACATTGTATGTAATTATGTACATTTACTTTTAAACGTAGCATCTACAATTTAAAGAAATATAGATAGTAATTGATAGGAGAAATAAAAAAGATATATAATGAGTATTAAATACAATAATAGCCTCGTTATACATAGAAATATCAACAATTTTATGTATGTTAAATAAAACGCCTAATCACATAATCCTCTTCTAATCATCTAATCTGCGAAATAGGAAGCCTACAATAAGATGATTACGAGGTATATAAATAATAAATTATTAGAGATAATGAGGTGACTTAGAGATATTAATAGATTAATCTTTTCTTTCCTTCATACTTTAAATTAAAGTTTTAAGCAATTTGCAGATTTACGATTAATACTATATAATTGGGATTAGTTTAATTTATTTTTCTTTTTCTTAACTATGTATTCATAGTATTCATAAACTGTAGTGTATTCATAAACCTAAAACCATTAATCAATATCAATCAACATTAATATGCATATCTAAATACCTCTGTGAATAGAAATTACAGTAATATCTATTTGCGAAATTTTGTGAAATAAAATATAAAACAAGCTAAACGGTATCGCAATCTCGAAAAGGTATCGAAATATTCTCATACTAGAGTTCGATTATCTTTGCAATTTGTATTGAGTTTGCAGTGCAAGGATGTGTCAGCGCTTAAAAGTAATGACATAAATTAATTGAGTTAATATATACTTCTACATAGAGCTGTTTTGCACGATTTAAAATAATAAAATAATACATGTAATTATAAACATAAATAAAACAGCGCTCACTTATTGGAGCTGGCACGTGCCTCATGATCGACGATACTGTCGTTCCTTATCAGTCAGGGGGACAAATACTACGCTTATTAGAGGTCGCTGCTTGATTTTGCCGTCCAAAGTCTTGTCGATTTGCACTAAAGTTTGATCCGAATTCTCTGGACCCATCGGTACTATTAAACGTCCACCAGGGGCCAACTGGTCTATCAACTGTGAAACAAAAAAATGTTCTGGCAATCTGTATCTGAACAATTTCGCGATCATTCTTCTTACCGGTTGCGGCATTTCTTTAGCTGCTGCTCCCACGTGAATAGCGTCATATGGTCCACGATTGGGATATCCCTGTCTCCCATCACCAACTAGACAAACATAATCATAATCAAATAATTTCATCGCACAGTTTGTGGCACGTAAAATAATATAATGTGATTATTGAAAGACAGAGGTTTACTTACCAACTAAGTCCACCCGTCCATCGCTTAAAAGCTCCGGATGATCATGCCGAATGTTCTCTTCGGCCATCGCTCGAAGCTCTGGAATATGATCGATTCCAACGGCCAGCCCATGCGGTCCCATCATAAGAGCCATGCATGCCGTCAAGTATCCGGATCCAGAACCGACATCCAGTGCCCTCGTGCCATTGCGCAGCTTTTCTTCAAGCAATTCCAGGGCATACGCGTGCTAAAGAATTTCCGTTTGTCTTCCAACTTGTAATTTCCTTTTCAGTGTTTTTTTTTTGTCAGTGCGCCATTTATTTATTATTACTTCTTTACTCTTAAACAAAACTCTTTCGCAAAACGATCTTGCGATGGAAATTGAATATTGATTTACAGGTATATGACATTATGACACTTTTACGTAAGGAAAAAAAATATATTGCGTTATACCATGTGAGGAGCACTGATGGTGACACCATAACCAATCCCTTGCGGTGCGTCTATGTAAGCATGGTTGGGAGTGTATTTTCCTCTGTCCACAGAACTCATGACTTCATACACCCTGTCAGATTTGATCACCCTGGACCCTAAAACGATTTTACCACATAACACATTTCCATTAAAGGCCAGTTTTTTCTAACTTCTTGATAAGTTATCTAATACCCAGTAAACACAAAGTAATAATAATGTAATGTCAATATTATAATTTCCCACTCAACAATATAACTACAATGTAACATGTCTTGTATATAACAGTTATATTGTTGAGTAAGAAATTTTAATATTAACGTTACATTACTGTTATTTTGTGTTTACTAGGCAGTTAAATCATATGTTTAAACTTGTCCAATGTTCATTTCTACTAATGTAAATTAATTTTAATCTTGGTTTAACTTATCTTGTTTCTTTTTCCAATTCTTAGAATTATGTCCATTTCTACCGATGCAGATTAACTTTAATCTCGGTTTAACTTACTGTTCACCTTTTTCTAATTCTTAGGACTAAAAAAAAGATAGAAAATAAGTTGAACCGAGATTAAAGTTAATCTACATCGGTGAAAACAGCCATAAATTGAAGGTAAAACAAAGGCAGACGTATGATTTAACTATTATCTAGCTTACCAAGAAGTTGGAAAACCGGTCTTAAATAACGCAACCAATGACTATGACTATGAATAAAAACAATGATAATGACTATGAATATATAAAAGATATTGATAAAATTTATATTCATTCGCTAAAATTTCTCATATGCGCACATACACGTGCATATCCCATCAAACTAAATTGCTGTAAATTGAAGCGCAAGAGGCAACGAGTGTTCATTTTCGTCGCGCTTCGTTTCCGATTTCAATCCAAATATAACAACAGGCTGTAAATATTGCACATAAACTGCGCTGTATTCCTAAATCAATCTCCCGACGTCAACGGGAGTTAGACTGAGACGGAGTGAGGAAGGAAGAGGCGGCGTGTGGCGGCACACACCGGCGAGAGGGGGCGGCGCGATGACACAACGTTGCATAACAACGCGCGACACTTACGCCGTAGGTGTTCCACGAGCTCCTGATTGTTCCTGCCACGATAACGGCCGTACATGGCCATGTCGCGGGCGAGCGCGACGGGCGACAGGATCGCGAGCGTCGCGCAGAGGCACTCGACGAACCCGCTGGGCCGAATCTTGAGGAGCTGCGTGGCGGACCGGTGTGTATCGAGACGAAAACAAACGAGTAACGTGGCTCAAGCCGGCAACCTGTCGCTTCCCGATGCGTAATCGTTGCGTAAATTTCTCTCCGCGAGGAACAGCTTATCTTGAGGGACCTCCTGGATGATCGCTCCAACTTCTCTTTTTCTCGCTTCAGAACGCCGCTACTTTAGGTGGACTCGCCTCCTCGCCCGTCTAGCGCCGGCGATAAATTGCAATCGGGACAACACGACGCCAACTGGAATTGACACGCGTGCGGATTTGCGAAGATAAGCCGATGCTCGTTGAGCAATCGCTCCACTCGCGACCTTCGTCCCAGCGTTGGAGAACGTTCGCGCGCGAAACGTACACGAACGTGTATTGCGCTTTTAAAAATAGACGAGGAGAGGCCGCCAGTCGCTCCTCGCCGTACGCAAGCGGCCTGGATAGCCGTCTCCGATTGGCGGACGCCTCCACGTTCACCTTCGATCGATCCTCGCCCGCGATTGTCGCTCGAAATCGAAAGCTGCAACACGCTGCCTTCTGATCGGTCTTCTTTATATCCAAATAATTTTTTATGTGCTTCCAAGAAATGTGCAAATCAAACATTCCATTTTTATTGCGACAGAGCTACAAGTTTATAGTGGAAATAATGTTTCTTCTGCAAGTTGGCTTTTCCTAAAATTACGATTTTTGTATAAACAATTGCAATTTTCAACCATAGAAATATCGAGTTTGAGCGTATGAATAATTAAAAATATACATTGTACATAAATATATATTTTTTACCTCGTTATATATATTAAAAAGATTCGTTTCCTTATTATTAATTTCGTTCCTTACGTCCTTTCTCATGGAAGTTCTTTTATGTAAGAAGTTTTATGGATTAATGTCTATTTCTACCAATGCAGATTAATCTCGGTTTAACTTACTTTCTATCTTTTTTTAATCCTACGAATCAGAAAAAGAAAAGTAAGTTAAATCAAGATTAAAGTTAATCTGCATTGGTAGAAATGGACATAAGACTTTTGGAACAAATATCACCGTAACAATTTTTTAATAACAGACAGTGATAATGCGGCAGCATCAAATAACGCATACAATTGCGACTGCAATATTAATGATAAAAATGGACCACGCAGAGGAATAAAGGGCATGTTACAAAATATATATAGTTTATTGATATATCTCCAATCGAAGACGACGTGTACTCCATATCTATGCATGCGTGAAAAAAAAATTAGTTTGTGGATACAAAAGTTCTGATTATCGTTAATCAACGGGGTTCGTACGCGAACTGCTTAATCTCGGTCTGCTCGAGAAATTTTGCGTTTCTTTCCGCCGCGAGCACCTCACCTTAATGACTCTAATTACGTAATTGAGTGGTAGGATCCGTGAGAGGAACGTAAGAGACTTGCATCAGTTTCTTCTTCGTGATCGCGCCGTCCGTGCTCTTGTCCACCTGCAGCAGATCTTGGAACCTTTGGAAACCTTCTATGGCCACGACCGGGCAGATCAGTCGACCTCCGGGAGCCAGTTGGTCTATCAGCTGCAAAAGTCACACGATCTCTTGTACATCTGTTTTTTTTCCCCCCCTAAATTGCGGTATCATTTGTGCTCACCGTCTGCGGTAAAGTTTCGGCCGCTGCTCCAACGTGTATAGCGTTGTAAGGGCCGTCAGCAGCGTGTCCCAATCTGCCGTCTCCCACTAGGCGCATTCATAATGACCTGTCGTTAGTCGGCAGTCTTTATCTTTTACCTTTACAGCAAAGCCGCACAGTCGGTGGACAGTGTTCCGTTCGACTCTTCACGGCAACGTACATACCTACTCCACGTGGATGGATCACGAGTATCTTTTATTCGAACTATGCATACGTGTAATACTTCTTCAACGTGTTTTTTTTTTCTTTCTCTCTCTTTCTCTCTCTCGCTTATCGTGCGATGAGTTTTTACACATGAGATTCATGATAAAGTGAGACGTGAAGGAAGGGCGTGACATTGACGAGAGAAGGACCTTCGACTGTCTTGAGCGAGGGGACTACCAGAGGGCAGATAGCAAGGGGGGGACACTTCGAGCGTAAACGGAGTACAGCTTACCCACAAATTTAATGCGGTCCTCCTTGAGAAAGTGCGGATTGTCCTCGCGCACGTTCCTAGTGGAGATCTCTATGAGCTCGGGGATATGCTCGATGCCTATTACGCGCCCGCGCGAGCCTACCATGAACGCCATGCAAGTGGACAGATAGCCCGAGCCCGAGCCGACGTCAAGTGCCTTCGCGCCGTCGAAAAGCTGGTCGGAGAGGATGGACAGCGCGTACGCATGCTGCAAAAGACATGGGCCTGATTTACCAAGCCGTTGCCAAGGGGATTAAATCACAAGAAATCCATATTATCTTCGGTGACAATTATCTGTGCGACGCCGTCGATACCGTTGTTTGGAAAAGCCTTCAATCGTCAGATCAAATATGATTAACATAAATAACACAAAAATAAGATAAGGAGGTCACTCCGATACCCCCATTTCAAATCGCGTTCCTGATAATTGTTTCTATCATCTCATTATATATATTATACATAGATATTCATTTGTAATATTCAAGTGTTGAGTGTTAACTTAAATTGTACTAAATGTAACAAATTAAAAAAGTATCAACGATAAGCGGCGTCAACCAAGAAATTGGCTTGTTAACAAGAAAATGTTACATAACAATCATATCAATCAAGTTTACATCGTTTATGTTACTAACTTATGTTTTCGTAAACATAAATATTCATTTGTAATATAAAATATAAAATATTAATTTATATTCATATGTAATAAATTAAAATGTGTAATAAATTAAAAAATATCAACAATAAGTAGCGTCGCCATCAACCAAGAAATTGGCTTATTAACAAGAATGTTATATAAGAATCATATCAATAGTTTGCGTCGTTTACATTAACTGTACATTTTTCGCAAACATAGATATTTATTTGTAATATAAAATATAGAGCATTAAGATTAATTTGTACTTTATGTAAGAAATTAGAAAGATATCAACACCAAGTGGCGTTGACCAAGAAATTGGTTCATTAGTAAAAGAATCATTTGCGCATTCAGTTTGCGCCGTTTAAATTACTAACTATATATCTCCACAAAACATGTTGACTGTGTAAATATATTTCTCGCGCCTATATAACGCTTTATGTAAATACTACGAAGCAGGGACGATCCATAAACTTATTTTTATGCAAACGTCAGTTTCCTGGGACGCAGAATAGATGAAATACATGTTTACCATGTGCGGCGCGCTGATGGTCACGTTGTAACCGATTCTTCGGGGTCGATCGAGATAAGGGTCCGGCTCGTGACAGTATTTGGCTCTGTCAACAGCGAGCATAGCGGCTTCTGCCTTGTCCGTTGCCAGTATGCCAGCATCTGTGGAATAATCTGTCCTTAATTGCCGTACAAGACGAACGACTGATGACTCCAACAAGGTGGTGCGCTCGACACCTAATTGTTAGCTCAATTAAGTCTCCCAGGCATCGATCCTGCGACGAGTATCGCAGGGGTCATTTACCTTTCAGCTTCGTCACCATCTCTTGGTTCGTCGTGCCGTTGCAGTGCCATGCCATGCTTCGCGGATTGTCGCTTACGATCCAGCGAGCTGGGGGCGAGCGGGGGGCCACCGGTAGCGCAGCCGAGAAGACCTGCTTAGCATAAAACAATACACAGATAGTCTCGGCGGGGAAGACGCGCGACGACGCGGCAACGCTACTCCGACGATCGATCTAACTCGGCGCGGCTCAACCTCGGGCGATAATTGACGAGGGCCGTCCGAGGGGCGGAAGATAAAGAAAACCGTATACGCACCTCGAGAGCCTTCAGGAGAGCCTCATTTATCGCGGAGCGTCCTCATTCCTTCCGTACGCGTGCCTAATATGGCCGTGATGACACAGGTAGCGACCTTAAGGGTGACTCGCTGGCGAGAGGAGAAGGGGGACGAGAACAGCTGATGCGCTGGCTATCGATTCGCGAGCCTCTCGCACGCGAGATAGGAACGAGCGCGGATTTAAATCCCGGAAACGCGTCCAACTCCGGAATGGAGGATTTTTAACATTTTTTTTGGAGCATATATGTTTATTTACGTTACTCTGATTGTAATATTTATGTATTCGTTCAAATATATATGACATAATTAATTTAAATGTATTGTAACTTCTAAAATGTCTACTATCTTAAAATCTAATCTGATATAATTCTGATAGCTTCTTTTCTCAATTTTTTATTAAAAAAAGAGATGCATGAGTGTGTGACTTTAAATTTATATAGTGTTTTAGAGGATTAAGTTAATATGATTACAACTCAATTTTTAATTTTCACACAGAGAAAATGTTTCTTTGGATTTCATAAATTTTGTTGAAGTCAAAGAAATTTTTAATCATTGAAATAGTCCAACCAAACTAATGTTTGAATTAATAAATACGATTGTTTTACTTTCAAAAAGTATATATGCTCATATTGCAAATATTTTTTTAAAGAACTGAACTTGATCTATTTTTTTACATGGACTTAATGGTCTTTCTAAATAATAAATTCATTCTTATTTAAATCAGAAAATATTATTTAAAGTACTACTTCAAATAATTATTTTTCCCTCAAAACACAAGGAAACAATCAAATTTTTGTGCAATAAAATGTTTCGTACAAGATATATTTTTAATGAAACAAATATAAGTTAAATACAGATGTTAAATGTAAAGAAACACTTTTCTCTGTGTATGTAATACGATTTTTTAGAATTTGACATTTTAATTTTTATCCAAAATATATTTTTTATTATTATTTAGAACTTCACCCCATCTTAAATTTTCCATCCGCTGGCGATAAAAGTGTTTAAATTTTAAACTGAAAAATAGATCAAGCTCTCTTTTATACCGCATTTTTTGTAGGCTGACAATACTTAAGATCGTCCCGAGGCAGTCCTGAGACGTCAAGATTTTATCCGATCAACGAAATGTATTGCTTCTTATACTTAAATATAAGATTAAACTATAAATACCATCCTCAGATGTGGCTTCAATCGCTTATTCATTTAGTTTGACAGAAATTAGAGGATGTTCCCTCTGCAACTAATATTTCAAACGCGTCACAATTCAAGAACATCTCGGCGAATCTTTTGGCTTTTTCTTAATAAGAAAAAAAATTCTCGAAAAGAACGTTTCTGAACGAAAGCGATTGTGAAATGGCGAGAGATGTTGAAAGTGTTGTATTCGGGTTTGGAACATCCGCGTCGTCGCCTGACGCCCGTTTAAAAAGACATCGCGTGCGTTATCATTCGACAAATGTGCATGTAGACACACGACTTTTCCGCGATATAATTAATTCACTGCGAGTCGTAATTTTGTCAATTAATCACAAATCGCACGGTCGGACAGCGGCGGTAAATTAACTCCCTTCCGTAATTCGGCGAGATGTAGTGGTAGTAAATCATTGCGGTGCAATTCTCGTTTGCGACACGATGATTTAAAATGAGAGATAAAGAAGACTGTATTCCGCACGAATCGGCGAACCCATGTGTCTGCATAAAGAAAGGAAAGAAAAGGAAATTTTGCGTCATGATAGTCGTTAAGCACATATAACGTATCAACAACCGTATCTTGATGGTATCTTTAAAAAAAACTTTTAATTGCTTTGGCCGTCTATTCGTGTAAATTCTAAACAATGAAAACAAAATCATTTATTATTCGGAAAAAATAGTATCTAAACTTTAGATCGAGGAAAAAATAATTTTTTAAATTCTATCATAAGTACGATCTCATGAAATTATAATTATTTCATTAGCTCAATGAAATTTAAGATCAAACTTAAGACAATATCTTAAGTATAAAATTACAGTATAAAATTAAAATCAGTTCAGAGACCGATTAAATATAAATATAATAAGATATCTTAAGATTGATAAAAAAATATAGTGATAAAATAACACGGCGTTATGGCATAAGAGGCGAAAATTTATCAAGATTTAAACACTAGTACATCTATCTTTACTTCGGGGTTTTTGATATTTACAAAGATTGATTTTATCAGAGTCTAATAGATTTTCTTAGGCCCGATCCATATTATTGATTAAACAGCATTTTTTCAAAAACTTTTTTCAGTTTTTAATAATAAAATTATTTTAAAATGTCCCTGCACTCATTCGAAAACATTTTACAAATTTATTTTCGTCTGTTATATGGAAATGTGATATGAAATATTCTTCTTTAATTTTTCTCTCAATCAAACTGAGATAAATCCACATTGATCTTTTTCTCATCTTTTTGTTTATTTTATATTCTTTACTTTTTCTATCTTTATCATGCAATGCCACAACAATTATAATTAATTCTTCGTCAGAAAAGCGCCATTTTTCGCAACTTGACAACAGGAAAATAGAAATATGTATTGATCGTGTGAAATCGGACCGAGAGCAGATCGTATCACCTGACCGTAAGTGACTCGAGATAATGTTTAGAAATTTAGAAATATGATCGGGCCATGAACGGACCGTGAGCGGACTGATAGTATGGATCGGACCTTAAATCGACGATGGGTCTGATAAAACGGAATATTTACTGGGTACACAGAGGTATTGTGTATGCCTATTATTCACGCGCTTTCATTAATGTGACAAGAAGATAACGGTGCCCCTTCCTGACGAGAATTTCCGCGTGAATAGCGATCGCTATAAATCGAATTACGGTACGCACGCCGCTCGAGTGCAAAACGGGCGTTCTGTTTGTATCAATGTATTGGTACTTGGCTGTAGGCAGATTTTATTCCTTGTCGATCCCTGACTCGTGGCCGACAAATAATCGTGGAAACATACGATGGAGAAGCGTGAAAAATCGTCGGAGGAGCCGGGAAAGTTGCGGCAGTTTCTTGCCGGGATAGTCGGTGAGTTGGAGGAGAGAAAAGGCCTCTTTTATCAGGAAGCTTTTCCTTGAGATGCAGAGAAGATATGCCTCGCGCGTGATGTCTTGTGATAAACAGTTAAATAGTAACGCAAGATAGATTGGGATCTCGTGATAAAAGGAGAGAAATCACTTCTTCCATAAAAGTTCTTCTTCGATGTTGAATGCTCCTAAAAATAGAACAATTATAAATAAAACAAAAATAAGACATTTTTATGTGATTGATGTTTCAGCCAATGATTATTCTAAATAAATTTAATTATTTCGTAGCAACCTTACTGCGCGTGGCTATTATATAGATGATATGGATATTTATAAAGTGATATTTAATAAAAATGTACTATAATATACTAGAAAGTTTCTAACTTTTGAATCTCCGAGCTTTTTATTTCGTGATATTTATTCGTAGCAAATCAGTTGGCACTGTCTTATGGGATGGTGATGGGATGGCAGTCGCCATCAGCTCCGCAGCTGCAAAGTCCTTCGTCGCCTGTGGGGACCGAGCCCATGACAGATGACGGCGTATCCTGGTTGACTGGCGCTCTGTGTCTGAGTGGTACCATCACGACCATGCTGCTGTCGGTGATACCCGATAGATTTAGTCGAAAGAGATTCGGCTACGCATTAATATTGCCAATAATGATCGCCTGGTTGCTGATCACCTTTGCTACCGGGCACACTTACATCTACGTGTCGAGGATTCTGGACGGCATTACGGGCGCCTGTTCGTTCTTCCTCGTGTCGAATTACATCTCAGAAATTTCGTGCGACAGTATCCGCGGCATAATGTCAAGTATCCTGGTAGTCTCCGTTAATTCCGGGATACTAATAGCTTACATCCTGGGTGGCGTAATGTCCTTCCGCACCTTCCCCGTGGTCGTCATGGTATTGGTCGTTTTGTACTTTATCGCTTTTATCTTCATGCCAGAGTCGCCGGTCTACTTGGTGCGTCAAAATCGCATGCACAAGGCGATTAGGTAATTAAAACAGAAATATTCTTCTTAAAAATGGTAGCTAAAGACGAAAAGTTGTAATTTATAAATAACGATGTGTTTCAGAGCTTTAAAGTGGTTAAAAGCTGGAGACAGTCTAGTGGCAGAACGTGAGCTGTCGCATATACAGTTGCAGGTCAAAGAAATGTCATCCACGAAATCTGCCAAGTTCTCAGATATGTTCCGAGACAAAGCGACGATCAAAGCACTGATAATCGTTCTGGGTTTATACATCGCTCAACAATTTTGCGGGATCTTTGCGATGGTAATTATCGATTTACAGATAGCTCATGAACTTGCTTTTCTCAATTATAGTCAAATCTTAACGTTCTAATATTATGATTATAATGAAAACAAATTTCACAGGACTCCAATCTCATTCTACTTAAAATGAGCCTGTTTTTGCAAAACAAGCTGAATTTCTGATTTTGCCTTCCAGATAAGTAATACGGAGACTATCTTTATGATGTCCGGCAGTTCGTTATCACCGAACACATCTGCTATCATTGTGGCGACGTTACAGCTCCTCGGATCAATTTTGGCGATGTTCCTGGTGGAGCGTGCAGGCAGACGGCCCTTGCTTTTGCTGTCGTGCTTAGGAATGTGCATATGTCACTGCGTGATAGGCACGTTCTGTTATCTTCAGACCCTCCAGTATGAAGTGTCCGCCTATTCTTGGATACCGGTGGTGACACTGCCCACCTACATGATAATATATGCTTTGGGAATGGGCTTCGGACCCGTTGTAATAATGTCCGAGATATTCTCCCGTGATGTGACCAGTCTGGCTACGACCATAACTCTCTCTGTAAGCTGGGGAAGCGCTTTCATCGTGACAAAGTGCTTCAACGATCTCGTTACTTTGTTAGGCACGCACGGCTGCTTCTACTTCTTCGCCACCTCCTGCGCATGCAGTTTCGTGTTCTGCTTTGTATTGCTGCCGGAGACTAAAGGACGTTTACGCGAGGACATTGTGGATGAACTCAATGGCGTGCGGTGTAAAAGTAATGACAATGTTAAACATATCATTGGATCGGATTCAGTGCATGCGGCGTATGTGTGAAAGTGTTACCTCTATCCAAGAGGTCCGAAAAATAATAACCATTACGAAGAAATATGTAGTGAAACGTAGACCTTATATATCCTGTATATATTCTGTACATAGCTTTAAAAGAAATTTGTATTGACAGTCTCTTAAAGATCATTTCTTTTACTGACAATGTGCAATATTCACAATAATTTTTAGTCCTTACATTTTATATTTTCATTCATATTTTCACACTTACTCGTTATTCAAATTTGGAATATTTGCTTAAATTTATTAATATAACTCAATGTATTGAAAAAGTGATCAAATACATAAATCGCTTCGTTTAATTAAAACAGAGACGAGTCTCGCGTTATTTGCTCCAACTGGTTCACTGTCTGCTCAAATTTTATCTTATTAACATTAAATTTATCAGAGTGCGCAAGTTCATAATCTCATAACATCATATATTACCTCACAAATGCATGTAGTGCTTTGAAAAATGTTGGTACATGATATACGGGACGACAGATATGACAGAACTGACAATATTGACGATTACTCATATCATTATATAAATGAAAATGTACGTAATGTTGGTTGGTTGGTTTCAATAGGAGCTATTAAAAATAGGAATAAAGATAGTAATAAGAAGATATGTACATATTATACAATATTAATACTTGCTTTAAGCGATGCTTTTTAATAATGAAAATTAAAACATTAATTTTATATTAAATAGTAATAATTATGTTAATAAAAATTTATTTTAGTTATAATAGGATCAAAATTTTTACCTAAAATAGAACTTTTTATTTACAATTAAAATGATATTAATATATGTGTATGTATGTATGTATGTATATATATATAATTATTCACGTGCACTTATGTAGATTACAAAGTATAAATTTCTTATTTACATGCTTTTGCAGTAAAGTATGCATAAATAAAGAATATATATAAATGCAACTTTATGATCCACAAGTATTAACTGAATTACTAATTTAATAATGTTTGTTTATGTGTATTTAAAAAATACCTTAGATTTAAACCAGAAGATACAAGATCGTATCACTTTCCACAAGTAAACATTACGATCACTCGTCAGTCGTTCTTTTACGGACATTCTTATTACCGATCTTTCTCTTTTTAAAAGTAGTGCAGTTTACTTCATCATCACTATCACCGGTACTAATTTGTGTAATAGTTTTTTCTTTAAAAGTCCTTTGTGGTGGTCGTGGTTCTATTTTCTCAAACGTGGGAAGTTGTATCTGCTGCTTCTGTTGCTTTGGCAATTGGAGATCCACTGGTTTCTTTTTGCTGAAAGTTAAACGTTTCGCATTTATTTTGGGACTATATGAGAGAACAATGCAAGAAATTAATTAATCGCCAAATGGTCTCATTCTACAATACAATTCAACAAATAGTATACTTGTATATAATAATACTACTAAGTAATTGTACATTAATCAACCAATACAACAATCTAACTCAATTTTTGTAACAAAAATTCATTTTTAATGAATTTTACTCTTATGATTTTTATTAAAAGTTCCAGTTATCTCTTTATAGATATTGAAGAACATATTTCCAATTTCTAATTATTTTTAATTTAATATTATTTAGATCAAGAAAAAAGTAATATGCTATGCATATCTTGGTTAAAAAACGCTGCGCATTTAATCGTATCCAATTATCCAAATTTTGTATTTTACGCATCATTCGCGAGAATTAAGAGCAAAGGTTTATTGTTGCAATAAATCTTCGCGAAAAATGTCTTAATCCATCTTGGCGATCGGAATAGTATGGTTGTTCAAATATTTACATTGTCTCTACGACTTGCCAGGATCCGTAAGGTTGCGGTCTCTCGGGCACACTGTAATCCCGCCAGTAAGGTCGTTCCTCTTCGACCACATCCTTCTTTATTTCCGTGCTTTCGTCGTCACCTTGGGTGTCGTCGTTTTCAACGGGTCGTTTCCTGAACTCTCTCAGCTTCTCCCTCTCGATGTTGGCTCGTTGTTCCTCGAGAATATCCGCCTTCTCGGTCGCTTCCTCCCTGTCCAATTGTTCCATGAGCTCTCTCTGGACCATTTCTTCTTTCGACTCTTCTTCTTGTTCCGCAAAAGTCATGTAACCCTCTTCCGGAGGCTCCCAAACCGATTCTAATGTGTATCAAATAATATTTATGGAATGTTCGATAATCAAGATGGGATTTAATCAAGATTCATAATGTATAATGTAACTTTTAAAAAACGAAGAAAAAATTAAGGAACTTGAGAGAAAAGAATTTTATAAGTTGCATAAGAGAAATATAAAAGAAACATACAATCACAAACAATTCACTGACATATAGAAATTTAAAAATCTTATCTTTTAAAATTATATTTGAGATACATTTATTTTAGACATTAAATAATTATATAAATTAGAAATAATAAATTGGAAGATATGTAATATAGAAATTATATAAATGTTAAAAAGCAGGTATAAAAATAGCTATAAAAACAACAGTGAGAAAAACGGGATGTCAATATAGTTACTGCTTGACACAAAAAGATTTATTCAAAAAGCAGACGAGCGAAAAAGATAAAAAGATTCGACAAAGGTATACGCACCGTTCGTTTCAATGTGCCAATAGTAAGTGTATCCTTCGGGGCTGCGAGCCTCGTACCACAATTTTCTGACGGGTGCGGTCGAACGATCATCCTCCTGGGTCTTTTTCCCTTTTCCCTTCGCCTTGCCTGCTTTACTCTTCCCCGGAGTTTTGTTCTCGCCGCCGTGCTGCTGGACTCGTGGAAATGACGGTGCACCCTTTGAAAAAGTCGGGTCACAAGGATCCACTTTCGGCAAGAACTGGAAAAGTTTTAGTTCAGAAAAGTCGTTCTACATTGATGAACCATGTTCTAGTTTTCTTAGAAAATAACAGGCAAGTGTGCTCAAAAATACCGTGAGCAAACTGACCTTTATAAAAGATTTTATAAAGATGCTTATTTTGATTAATCGTTTCGGTCATTAAATATTATAATTAAAAAGTTTGATTAATGAACTTGCACACCTGTTCGTTACTGTTTCTGAATCTTGGTACCGTCTCTGGAGCGGCTGATGGTATGCGATTACAATTTTGAGGGATCTAGAAATATACGCGTTACATCACATACATTGTGTAAAATAATATAAACATATATAAAACATATATAAGTATAAAATAAAAATGTAACTACATAAATACATATCAAACAAAAGTGTATTAATACACTGAAGTAAAAACATAATGATTTAAGAATTAATAAAAATAAAAGGCCATATCATTGAGTCACAAAGATATATTAATATTATATTTTATTCACTAGGAATAGAGATATAAAAAACGTTTCAATTTAACTTATTATTAGTCTCTATTTTAGTACATGTAAATTTAATTAAAATTTCTAATAATCTTATTAAATTTTATTAAAGTCGAAACATTTACTTCTGTATCTCTATTCCTAATGAAAAAAGTAACATTAATATAACATCTTTTCTCTTCGTCTATTAATATAACATCTTTGTGGCTCAATTAATTCTTATTAGAGCGTTTAATAAAATAACAGTTTAAATTGTTAAGCTTTGTTGATTTAACATAGCAAAAAAAATATAGTTTCACCTTTGCGCAACCCTTAAAAATACATTGCATCTGATATTATTAGATTCTCCTTGGCGTAATATCTAAAATTAAATTTAACAATTTGGTTTGAGGTGCACTCACTTCCTTTGTTTCTATCCTGTTGAGTTTCTCCTTAATGATGCTCTGAGCAGTCATATCTCGCGTGTTATTCTCGACATCCTTCAAGTACGCAGTCATAGCCGCCTGCACGAAAGAAATGGTTACTTTGCCATTGGTGCCATCATGTCTTAATCAACTTGTCTGTGACAAATACGTACACTTTCCATCTTCTTAAGGTCATCCTCGAACTTTTTATTCTGTTTCGCTTGCTTGGCACTATTCTTGTGGATCTCCTTGAGCCGCTTGCTGACATTTTCTTTGTGCTTCTTGCCGCCCTCGTGGAAGTCGATACTCGGTTTATTATCGGCGATCCAGCACTTGCAGAAGTCGCAGAACTTGCGGCCTTGGGACTTCCAATAATCCGCCCTGCAATCCGTTATCATAGCCTGGGGTGACATCGTATAAATATCCGCGGCGTCGATAAAATTTGCTGAGTTGAATTTAAACGCGTTATAAATACAGTGCCCCCTCTCGGTGAGGGGAAGGGAGGTGAATTTGTAAAACGAGCCACGTTTCTTAAATCCCAATTTCTTACGAAGCTCCAAGTACCTAAAATGTCTCGTTGTGTAATCTGGTAGACTCGGTATTTTTGTAAGTCCCTAACTAAAATGCACGCCGCTCGGAATAAGTCGAAAAAGTTCTATTCTCGACGGCATCGATCGGCCGGGGTGAATAATTCAGCCGATTGCGGTTTGCGCTGTCTTCCCGGAGCAATTATTGGAGAACACGCGGACAATGTTACCCGTGACCCAGGAGAAATGTTTTCTTCCGTTCGGGATGAGAACAAATTAGTTGGCAATTAGTCTCCGACCTACGCCTTGAGCGTCACTCGACCTTCGTATTACGTCTCAGTTGCGACTAAAGGACTCCCAAACAGCTCAATGGGAGCTTGAAAAATCGTCAAGTATTGCAATAGAAACCAAGTAGGTAGAATTAAAAAAAAACAAAAAAAAACAAAATGCGTATATGCCTAAAATTGCGAGAAGATAAGAGATGAGATTTCTCATCTCTTATCTTGTTCTTGCAATTTTAATTAAATTTATTGTTTTATTGTCATTAATTAAATTTATTATTATTTAATTAAATCTAATTAAAACGACAACAACAAAGTAATAAGATAAATAAGAAATGCGATAAATTAGGATAATTAAAATCATCGCCCTTTCAAAAAAATCGACATACAAATGCTCATTTTATGCGTATAATACATATGTTCGAGAAAACTTTTGTATTACCATTATTTACATCGCGGATAATTAATACCGGGTGAAAATCTTATAGGCGAACATCGAACGCATGGGAACGCTTGGGAAGACGGAACTTCAATTAGGAGCTGCCAATTAGAAGCGGTACCATGTCCAATTATTACCAGAAGAATTCAGGTCGGGAATCGAGTTAAAATCGGCTCAGTGATTTTGCCAAAGTGCACAAGCACGAATATTTTTAGACGGAAATTAATTTAATCATGACAATTCACTGCAATTCAGTTATTTGAACGGCGACTATAATGAATAATTACGTAGCCCTCAATTTACATACATTCTTCAAAGAATATTTGAAATTATATAGATTTCGAGCTTTTTTATATTTCTAAAATAATTGGTATCGATCAACAATTAAAATAATCAAACATTTCAATGAAAAACTCTATTTTAATCGTATTTCTTTCTGATGCAATTAAAATGCAATTATTCGCCAAGGTTAAACGAGAATTCAAAGATAAATCTGTCAATCACAGATATCCATAAATATTCAATATCATATTTCACGTTGAAGGAAAAAATATTATTGGATAATTAAAAATTTCTTAATCTCGTTAACGGCGTCAATGAGCAATCTTCAGTGGCTAAGACGGATCGATTTACCTCGATTGTTTCTTTTTGCCGAGTCACTCGACGAAGCCGCGAACAAAGTTTCAACCTGTTGCTGTGTGCCAAACTGTCTTGTCGCAGAAATTCGCTTTGACAATAAACGTATCTCGGTGGCGCCCGTTTCTATTATAGGTACGCCTCGCCGCGGTCTATTAATGCTTTATCAACGTTCCGTAACTGGTGTTTTATGCAGAACGCAATTCAACTGTGACAAAGCGCAGTAGTAATGAAAACAGCAGCGAAGTTGAAAGAAGTGAAAAGAGTAACGCGCAGCGTTCTCTGAGAATTTTGTAAAGTTCTCTTCTGCTTTCGTCGCCGGGAAATAATTAATTTTATGCATTTTATTACGTCGGTGCAAAGAGTTTGTCGTTTTTCCATCGCGCTTTGTAATAAATGAAGTTAGAAAATTGAGACTCTGCAAAGGGAATTGAAAAACTTCTCTCCGGATAAATAAGAGGATATATTGAAGTTCGCGGCGGAAATTTTGCCTCGACTTTACTGAAATTTTATTTCCAATTTTATTTAATAAATACGACCAATCTTTTGCAAACTGATAAAAACTAATAGCAATGGAATTTATTTTCCAATTATTGAGAATTTTTTAAGAGTACGCTTATAAAAAAAATTTATATCAATTTCTTTATATATTTCTTTATAAGTGTATCTTCTAAAATATAATAATTCTAAAATATTATATTAAAACGGCTGATAATTTGTTCGAACTGTGTAGATATATGTTACACTATATGCCATGACGAACTTTGGTACCTATCTGCAGCACTTATCGGACGAACAAATAGGCTATCATTTGAGACAGCTCAATGAATATTCATCGAAATATTATGGGAATCTCAAGACTGGATTAATCCCTGGGGCGTAAATAGATTACAGTGTTCCATCAGATAATTGTTTTCGGATCAACGGCAATCGAATCTAAATCACGTACTCAATAATCTGTCAGAAACGAAGTATATTTGCACGGATTCTGTACTATTGCGCAAATTTATTGCCATTAACTTGTACTAGCAATCAATATATTTATCTTGCTATTTTTGTTAAGTCATATTCAAATTAAATAGAAATATATTTTTACAGTACATATATTAATAAGAACTTTTTTGCAGAAAATCAGTAGCAATGGTGATAGAAAATTGAATGATGGAAATAAATTAAAACTGCATCTTTCAAATCGTGATGACTGGAGGAAGAAAAAATTGCAGTTCAATTTGTAAAAAAAAATTAAAAGCAAAATTTCTAGACTAGGCCGTTTCGCGCAAAGACGAAAACAATCTTTCATCAATTCGTTGCATCTCAAAGTCAAAGTTTCTCAATTCTGCATGATCTATTTCGAAAATGAAGCTACTTGGAGCAAAAGCATCGCCAAGGAAGGAGTTCGACGGAGAAACCCTGTCTTCGAGAGAAGAATATTCACGCTTTAAAACGTTTCTCTCTTTAATCACTCCATTATTTTCCGCAAAGTTACAGGAATATGATATTTCCGTTGCGAAAGAGAGTGCTCTTCAATTTCATTTCAAGAGGACTTCAAGCGTACTTATATTATATTATTACACGATAATCTTGACGATCTTCAGTTTCACGATATTCCCAAGTTTAATTAGAAATACACCGGCTCGTACTTAACGAGGGATTTCGAGCGCCGGGCGCAGCGTCACGCGCGAAATAATTGCAGCGGATGAATTAGGGCGACGGTAGAACATGTGGGCGAGATTAGGCAAGATCAATACATAAGATTTCAAAGCACACGGCCATTGGCCGTGTTCCAAAGTGGAAATATCCCTCCTTTGGTGACCCTCCGTCATCCCCTCGTCCCGCTGCATCCATCACTTTCCGCTTTCACACCGGAGGCTGATGTACGTGCTCGAACGTTGTCGAACGTGCGTCACCATAAATCCCGTCGTCCAGCGTACAGCGGAGGGCGGATGTGGACACCGCGTGCCGGGCACCGTTGTTGCAGCAACAGGTCCCCGACCTGCGGCTGGTATAAATCAGCGATTGTCAAAAGGCGCTATTGGAATTTATTAACGCGCGGCTGTTGACATCGCTCGAGAGAGAGAGAATTACTCTCGTCTCCGAGAGGTGTGTATTTAATTCTGAACATTTCAGAGAGACGCCCAGTTCCTGTTCGTCGCGCGAGAAAAGCGGAAACGGAGAAGGTCGCATCTCTCAGCGTGCCGGGGGTCAAATTGCACCACGTGTCGAATTCGCGTCGGCGAACGAGATCGCTATCGCCGCGATCTCGTTTATATCTGTATGCAATACTTGTGCGCACGAGGTACGCTAATGATGCGAGTTCGTAAGCAGCTTACAGGGGACGACACGAGGCATCTACTTCTGCTATCTATAGAGCGACCGTCACTATTAATACGGGCTATTAATAGAGGCGGATCGTCGTGGGAACAGTTGGGCGCGATTTCTCGATGCGATTCCGCGTCCCTTCGTCGAGCTGCGCCGCGTTATTATATCCGGCGGCGGCCAAATGCGACAATGGAGAATTTACCAATGTGCCTCTGGCCACCCGTGCCTCTGGTCCTCTCTCTCTCTCTCTCTCTCTCTCGTACTTTGGCAGACGACCGCGGGTACGAGCGTCGTTACGATTCATCATCTTAATGTGACGCGTTTGCGTGTTCTCCATCCTTCCCCATTTGCGAAATCGCGACCGTACTCGGCATGATCTCCTTGAAACACAAGGGGGAGAGATGTTCCTCGCATAGCTATTACGTCGACAAAGGTCGCATTTCCTTTTCCTTATCTGGCGAATTAGAAGAACATCACGTTACGCTAAGTATAATGGGTAAAACTCCACGCGGCACCTCTTCGAGAATTACGAACGATATTGTGCGCTCAACTGACAAAGTTGCGTTGCGCAAAGACAACGGAGCGCGGTCTCTAAATAAAATCACACGGCTTTCTCGCCGGTCGTACTAAGGTGAATTTATTGGCGATTACGCTGTGACGCTTCCGCGCCGGCCAACAGCGATTTGGACGAGGCATCGAGTCGCCTATCGGGGCGAAAACAATGATTTTACATCCGACGTGTGCTAGCTCACACGACCTCGTGCATCGCCAACGCGTGCCGACAATACCGAGATCGTGCCCTTGATTCAGCTGCTGCGATGCACATTTACAGCTATTGTGCATAACTCGACGGTTATTTTAATACGATACCTTCGTCGTCGCAAACGTATCGACGAAGTATAGTGAACATATCAGAATAACTCGGACATCTCTCTCTTTCCTGAATGTAAACCGATCGTACACGTTTACAGTGTCAAATAGATGCAACAAACTTTATTAATAAATTTGTTACTAACAATAAGTATAAGACACTAGGTACATATATTAAGCTATCTAGTCAAATTATCCGAATGTAATAAATATAGATATAAAAATATTTGCTATTGCTGGAGCTTTTTGCTCCAATTATTAAAAGGTTACGAAGGGCTATAAGATTAAGCTACCAAGCCACTATAAAAATTAAAAAATTAAAAAAATTTTTAAGTAACTAAGAATGAAATGCGTCGCTGAAGAGTAAGTAAAGTACATTAAAAGATTCACCATCTGATATTTTCAGAGTAAATAATTCTGAAAACATTTTGACGTCATGATTACGCAAGCAACTAATTTCTTTAATGCACTGTAACTTTTTAATAGTTGAAGCAAAAAAATTATTTTTAAGAGCAAAATATAGCAAGAAATTTTGAGTGTTATTAATTTTTTGCTTTGATTTCTGTATACGCTATTTCTACAATGGCTTGATAGCTTAAACTATCTAGTCACTCGTAATTTTAATAATTGGAGCAAGAAAAATGATTTTTGAGAGCAAAAAATAGCAAAAAGTAGTAAATATTTTCATATCTAATTTATTATATACTGATAATTTGGCTTAGACAGCTTAATGATAGCTTAATATATTTTAAGACGCTGCATTGTCGTTTGAACGTCTCAAATTTTTCCAACCGCAACGTTGTAAAATCTCGTGATCGTCATTTCGTACTTATCAACATTGAAGAGAACATTTTGACCAAAATAACTCTCACTGCTGAGTAAGTTTTCATGAAATCTACCAATATGATCGCGCTTATAGTTCAAAAAAAGTGAATTGTGTACCACCGAGAAATTCGGAGCACGACAGCACGGTAAATTATGCAAACGACTCTGATATCGCAAAAAAAGCGATTCTCCCGAATAACCTCAATAAATTTCGCTATTCGCTACCGTAATCGAGCTTCGTGTGTAAATTTCAGCGAATAAAAACGATATTTCACCATCTTATCTCGCGCGGAGAGTAATCCGAAGAGAGACGAACTCGTATAACGTGTAAAACATTACCCTAACAGTATATCACTCTCTCGTTGCGTGGTGTGTAATTTGACAAACAACGTTTTAAAATAAAATCTGAAATCTGATATTAATTCAATCCTAAAATATTTCCCGCGTAAAATTACAATACACAGAAAATCCAGTGACGAGTGACGAAGTACGTATATATTTTCTTTCTTCCTTTTCATTCAGAAAGGTAAAAAAGCTCTGTTTGTTAAATTAAAGTTGCTTTATTAAATCTCAGCTGGCACTAAGTGAAATGTTGCCGGAATCAAGTGTAAGTAGATTAAAGCCCACGCGCGGTAAGTAAATCCCGTTCCGTCCGGTGATGCGTTAAAAATTGACGTACAGGAGGCACCCTTGGGAATCTCGGATTCGTCGGCTCACCGCTGTTGTTTGCTTTGGCAACTAACTAACGTTCGACGTTTGTCGTACACACATAGATATTTTCGACAGGTTCACATTTCGAAATCACTCCTCGCGCTATCCGTTTTTCGCGCCTCTCCCTGACAGACGAGCGAATTTCGCGGCGCTCACATTGTGATCAAGGCTCCCGAAAATTTATGATCCGTCCGAGGGTCGAGAGATACAGACGTACGGATTTACTACATCGCCAGGCAATCGTAAATTATTATATTTTATCGTAAATTGTTATTCCGCGTGATAAATGGTCGAATTGAAAGAGGTTCGTGGTAAACAAACATCGGCTCGTTTAAACGTTTTCTGCGTTGATTGGTTATCGATGATATTCAATTTCTATAAACGCAGCAAAATGCATTTTCAATATATCTGTCAATTATCGCGTTGTCATGAAAATAAACGCGGGGAGAATAATAAAGATCTTCTTACCCTTCTGAATTCGTCGAGATTGTATCAGCTTCGACTTTTGCCAAGTGCCTCTCGCAAATAGGGGTCGTACGCATAAAGCTGCTGTATGCATAAAATATCTTCGCGTAAAACACGAAGGCACTTCACTCGCTATTCTTTCAGAACGTGCTGTCGCGATGTCGCCGTTTTGCAGGAACGTCGTCGGTTTTTCGGAAACCCTTTCTGGAGCTGCTTTTGGTCCGCGGTTTATCGCAAAAACCAACGTAGATATTTACTTTTACAACCCGCGACGATAAATTAGTGTCGCGTTATGACACAGATCGAGCAGAGGTTCATGCATAAAAGAGCATTTTAATCTTTAACGGTGCTTTAACACTCCTCGAAACTTACACAAGCGGCGATTCATAAATTAAACATCACGCGGAAAAGAAAGGAAACTTGGTTTGTTATAGACGCTACCGTCATGCTGGAGGATTAAAAGTGTTCGTGCGTAAAGGAAATCCACCTGATTACATCAGCTGTCTAATCGACCAAAGGAATATGTTAAATAAAGAAACGCTCTTGTAATAAAGCGAAATTGAGTTTGAACTTGGAATAACAAACTTTATTTAACGTAAATCGACCTGAAATTCTTTCATTATACTGTTCACTGATCTGACGTGAGAATCGATTGTGGACTCATTATTACGATACGTATGGGTTTCCCCTTTCCTTTTTGCGCGTTAACTAATCAGTATTAATTAAACTCGTGCGGATATTACTGCAGTCACGCGTGGGCTCGCGTTAAAGAATGTCATTAATTAATTAATGACGCTCGTGCGGATTTCGCGCGGCCTGCGGGCAAAATCCGCGGGGCGATTACGTTGTTCTCGTTTGAAATCATGCGGGAGGTTTGCCAAAAGTCACAATGTTGGCGGAACAATTGTCGTTGGCGAGGGCGGGGTCACGATAAAAAAAAAAGGGCGGGTTCGCGCATTGTTCTAATTTCGTCGTGCTCGATAGTAAACAGTTTCCCTCTTCGCAGAGCGCACGCCGGTGCATCTGATAAACAAGCGCGGACTGCAGAAACAATTTCGATCAGCGTCAATAGATTAACTTGTTATCGTTATCGCGAAGATAGGTGCATCAAAACTGGGAGGATGCAGAAAAGGGAGAGAGAGAGAGAGAGAGAGAGAGAGAGAGAGAGAGAAGTGTTTTATTCTTTTGAGATATAAATAATTCGACCGACTCATTCGATGCGTGCTGTATTATTAAAAACTTGATATATCGAAAAAAAATCGAAAAAAAATAACAATTAAAAATATATATACGCGGATACGACAAAGGATTTCATGCAGAAATCGGAATCGATAAATCAAACGATATACAGACGGAGAGAGAGAAACTCATTTACATCGTTTATTTGCAATGCGAATTGTAGTACACGCGACAACAGGATGTATCTTTTATGCGAGAAACGAATTTTTCAAGCCGCGTACTTTTTCAAGTAAACAGGAAAGTCTCGCTTGATTTTTATTTTTAGAGCTCCGCTGGAAAAGAAACTTAATTTACTAAAAAGGATCTTAATTAAAATACTAAACTTTCAGGGAGTATTTCCATAAAATGAAAATATTCCGCAAGGAAATATCAAATTCTCGACAGCGGATCAACTTGGATTCCGCCGAGAAATCTGTAATCGACAGGAAATGTATTTCTGCTCGTCTACATATCGCTTTGCACATGCATTAACTACACTCTGCTTGCCACTCTCGTATCATCCGGAGTTTTTATCCACCGGAACTTTTTCCACGAAGAGAGAGAGAGAGCGCTAGCTAGCGGCATATAAATATCTTTATATACCACCGCCCCTTGTCAGGGGCAAGTGACTCGGTTAGAATAGAACGACCGTTAGAACTCACACGTCTTCTCTTAATTTCGACGTTTTTTAAGCGGATACAATAAATGAAAGTAATCCGAGAAGATAATTTCTGAACAATCCGCAAATAATTCTCGAAATGCAATAGGCTTCTAGAATTTGGAATAATTTAAGCCCTTCCTCACCCTCGCTCCCGGATAATCGATCTTAAAATTAAAAATAGACTTGTTTATGCTAAAGAAAAAGCATTTCTATGACCGAGGATGCCGGAGAAGACAAAGGGGGAAGGAAAATTAGATTCGGACGAGAGATTCGACGAAATGCCTTCGTTTATCACGCAAGATTGCATCGTTGAAGTGCATAGGCATTTTACCTGCACATCGACCCGCGTGCGGCATGTAGACATTAAATTCGCGGGTGAAATGATGAACGATATATCAAGATAATGTGTATGTCATCGACGAGCATCGTCGCGCATTCATTGATAACAATCAATGTCACTTAACGTCACTTCGCCTCCCTCCACGTAATCGCGTCCCGTCGATATATGGGGTTTATATGGGTTTATAGGTCGTAACAATGCAAACACAGTGACGCACGCACTTGTCAGAAATCACCCCGGCGCGATCTCCCCCGCGTCGAGGGGGATGAAGGATGCCCGTTGAGCATCCGAAATGACGGACGGGTAATTAATCAGCGGTGGAGATGACGGCGAGAGCGCGGGTCGAGAGTTGTTGAAAACCGACGGGAATCGTATATGCGCGACCGAGGGGTATCCCGGAAAATCAGGGTAGCTGCGAAAAGCTTCTGAGCCGCTCGATAACCAGACACAAATTAGGCACTTTAACGTTATACACTTTATTAATGAAAAGTCTTATTTTTACCGCAAACCGCTATTAAAGATAATCTTCTTTTTATTCTTTTGTTTTTAAAAATAGGCGAATTATCGAAATTTATTCACGTTGAATCGTACGCCTCTTCTTTTTTTTTTCACAAATTGCGATCCGCACGGCTCGGCGGTAATTTTTGCATGCAAATTCAGTTGGCCAGTTACCCCGTTTTCCGGCGAAATTGTCAGTGAGCGTAATTTCGTATCCGAATAAATTGGCCGTCTCGGCGGGGATGAGCTCGGCGGTTTATCCAATGTCCTGCAACGTCCCGAAATTCCCACGTGCGCGGCAACGGAATTTACAATAACGGCGGATAACTCGTGCGAGATAAGAAGTACACGGCGGAAAATAGTTTCGCACCGAAATTGTAAGTTGTCCCACGGAACGACGTGCCTTGAAATGGCACACCGCGAAACGAGGCACTCGAGAACGACCAACTACGATGGGCACCTTTTATGACATCGCTTAGCTCTATCCGGAGTATAGAAGCGGAAAATGTTCTCTTAAATAAATTATCTCGCGGGTCTGGACACAAAATGTCCGGGCTCGTTTTTTGAAAAATTCATTTTGACTCGTCGTAGCTCTGTAGACCAGTAATTTATCACCAAGTTTGTAGTGAAATTACATCATAAGGTTCTAAATTAGAGTTTCGACAAGAGAAAGTCCGAGTTTTAATAATGTTTGTTTTTACTATTACAGATTAATTTTAACCTCTCGGTTTAACTTGCCTTTTATCCTTTTCTAATTCTTCAATTATAGAAAAAGAAATAAAAAGCAAGTTAAATTAAGATCAAAGTTGATCTACATTGGTACACTAAAAAAAAATTCTAGTTAAAACCGGACGAATCAGAAAAATCTTGTAGGCGTGAAATATTCTGGTTATAATAATAGAACTTATAAATGATTATTATAATAGAACTCAATAATTTATAACTTATAATAATCAGAATATTTGATCACGCCTACAAGATTTTTTTCGATTCGTCCGTTTTTAACTAGAACTTTTTTTCAGTGTAGAAATAAACACAAGACAAATTTTTATTTTGAAAAAGAAAAAATTCGACTTGGCTCCTTTCATATAATAAAGTTCACCGTATTAATCTAGGCGCGCGAGACGAAACAAAGACGGTAAAGCGATCGGCGGTCGAAGGGCCGCGCTGTTATTTCTGGAGACTTTCACGACGCTGCATTTATACGTGTTACACGGGCGTTTAAACGGCGCGATGTTAGGATAAATATTATTAACATGTGGCACGCAAGTTACATCACGTGCCGCGCCGCGTCAATTCCGCCCGTCAGGTTCCGCTTTCCTGCGATACTTTCGTAAACGCGTAGAGACCCGCGATCGTTTTCATTCGCGCGCCGCAACAAAACGACTTGGACCCATTAGCGCCCGTCTTACTAATAAATATTGGCACTGCTCGCTGCCAAACCGCTAAGACTATTTTCTACCGGTCATCGTCATTCTAGTTTTTTCTTTTCTTTTTGACGAATTTCAGACACGCGGGCGCCGAAAAAGAAGCACTTAAACGATAATGAAAGTGACAGTCTCACCTTGCGAAAATTGCGGCTTTAAGCCTCAGTCAAACCGCGGAATAGCAGCTATTGAAATTAAATGACTCCGTACTCTTGACATTTACTTCAACGTCAACTCTTTGGAAAATTAATTGGAGTGACTTTCAGTCACGCTTTCGTCGTTTACTTCAGCGTAAGTTTGCTCCAACACAGACTACAAATACGAAACATAAAAGATACTTATTCGGCAAGTGTTTATTTACAATGTACGAGACGGATTTATCACGGCATGCTCTACGAGCATCATAAAATAAATCGCTTTAAAATCGTACTCAGACGGCCGTTACTTCTCGCCGAATCTGTCGGCGGTAGAGCAGGCGAGCGGTTGTTTAACGTTGCAGTGCCAGGGCGAAGACATCGGCGGAAAAGTTTCGAGGCGGGGA
Source organism: Tetramorium parvispinum (assembly GCA_011638315.1). NCBI lineage: Eukaryota > Metazoa > Arthropoda > Insecta > Hymenoptera > Formicidae > Tetramorium > Tetramorium parvispinum. The sequence goes on along the minus strand of VBVR01000143.1, from coordinate 27,745 downwards.
ATTTATGCCGTGAATTATGCGCGGACGAACGCGCGAGGAGGGACCGCGAACTCGAGTTCGGATTATTTGCATTTGAGTCTTGAAGGAAAAAAGAAGCCCGGTCGTCGTCGTTGTCCAATAAAATACACGGCTCTACTAACGAGCTCGTAGCGAAGTCGTTGCAGTTTCCCTGCAGACGTTTTGACCTCCTTATCGTTAGCTCTCTTCGCGATATCCCATTTCGCACGTTAATAATACTCACGTTATTCCCGCGTCTCTAGCTACGAATTTTCTAATCGCGGCTTAGCTAATTAAATAGATGTTGAGAACCACGCGCTGGAAAACGAGCGAACTATTGTTTTAGTGAAACATAATAAACGACACAATTCCACGAGCCTCAATGTTTCCCTCGAATAAACTTAATTTACAAAGCACACTATATATATGGATTATATACGAAAACCATTATTCCAGCTTCAATATCGTTTGCTTCATCGACGCGATTATTCCAAGAAAGATAACATTACCTCGGAACGTTAATCTGATTTTTCGCAGATTTATGAATTCCTTTCCCGGAAATCTCCGTGCGTGATATTTACCGCGAATTATTTCTACGTCAAATTAATTTCGTATTCAGTAACGTAATAATTGAAACGTCCATTCTGTTCTTAATTAAAGATCGAATAGCTGTCGATAAACGTGAGATTAAATTCAGCGGATATTGTAGCTGATAATCAACACGATTAATTCATTTTGGAACTTTCCGCGAAGCGAGGAGATGCTGCTTAAGAGTCTCCTTTTAAGATAGAAGCCCGATCAGCTGCTTCTTTTGTTGCGTCTCGCACTTGTGGCGGTAAGTGCACTTATATAAAAAAAAAAAAAAAAAAAATCTCGTACCCAGGCGAAAAATCTATTCCCGGTGTGGGAGAGCCGTTTCGGGACGCAATGGAAATTTACTTACCGCGATCGATCAACCCGGGCGCACGCACACGCTGAGTTACAGTGATTTTAATGAGGCCGCGACGAGGAAAGTGTCTAATTATATAAACGAATCGCCACGTCCTCCTTTTTATAGCTTCGCCATCACGGGTGAAGATAATTACGAATGTTATAAGCGACAATGTAAAACGCTTGAATATAAAAATAGCGCGCGTCGAGTCTAAATTATTTTATCGTGATTAGCAATTACCAAATATTACCAAAAATTATCCATTGACAATGTTTTAATATTGCTGGAAACTATATAAACAGTAAAATGTCTTGTCAATCGATGCTTGTTTAAATGTTTGAATAAAATAATTTATCAAAACATCTATATAGTTATCAAACAATGAATTTATAACAAAATTGCGAAAGATTGTGAGAACTGCAATTTTGTTTAAAGATATCTTCTTGTGTGAAAAAAAAACCTATTCACGTCGACGTAAAATAAGCAATATACAATTGACGAGAGACGATTTCTACGCAATACCAGGTCGATCTCGAGGAATTTAGAGCGATCGAATTTACAACCTCGCGTCGCGAAACATAACGTGCAGTTAAGACGAACCAAATACACGTACATTGCATTGGATAATAAAATAAACGATCGAACAGTATTGTACCCCGAGATATTCCCGAGATTGATTTTGCTTTCCTAGGTAATTTGTTTGGCTATATCACTCGTCACGAAAGACAGACGCTAATCGCAACCATCTGTCGGGTCTTTCATTTTTAGATTTCAACAATCGGATGTAACCTTCGACTAAATCGAGATACATTCATTGGTAAAATTAGTAAATCATGTTATTGTTATTTCGTGCGCAAATTTCTTCCATCTCTGTTTCGTTTCAATTCCGGATTTTGACATTCCGATGTTTTATTTTAATTATAAACAATTAAACAACGTTTCAATTTTACTTTAATTGATATTTTACTTCAGTAGAATATGAATCGCATGAATGTTAACTAGTGCTTCTTGAGAAAATCCAGTTAAATTCCAATCCAATTAAATATTTTATTTATTTTTACTCTATATTATATTTTATCATTAATATTTATCTTTGTTTTGTTGTCTTTATTTTTATATACCATTTATTATTATATTTGTATATCATAATATTAATTTTATATTTTCTTTATTCTAGAACGTAAGTTACATAAAGTCGCAACGAAATCTGTGAAATTGGCACTCTGAAATGCGAATTTTTATAAAATTGATACGGCATTTGATTGTTCACAATTTGTTCACATTTGTCCATAAATAATGTTATCTTTCAAATTATAAGTACTATCTATTATTTCTGACATAAAAATTTAAGATATTAGATAATAATTTGTCAGAAATTATTTTACATTTATTTTGTCCCACATTTTATTTAAACATTTTAATTCATATAATTTATATAGTTAAAAAAAACGCAATTAAGAGCGATTATATAACTTTTTTATTTTTCATTTTTTTGCAAGGTAAACAAAAACGATTATTTATGGGTGAGTAAGTGGACAATCAAATGCCATATCAATTTTGTAAAAATTCGCATTTCGGGATGCCAACTTCACAGACCTGTCGCAATGTCATTTATCAAAGTAAGGTCAGGGCTGCGCCAAGATCACATGGCTTTTAAAATTTAGAGATACTTAACTCGATTTTAAAAAGACCAAAGCCCCGCGAAGATTGCATCAGTTCTAATAAATTATAAGGAAAAAGAAAGGGAAAGATACTTGCATTTACAGTCAATCATATAGACGGGATTGAGGTGGACAAACATAGACGGGAAGGTAGGCAGGATGTTTGACGTACGCCAAACGTCATTATTTATTCTGACGTGACGACGCGCGACCGCGTCGTTGTGGATTTGTCAACGGCGTTTCCGTCGTCACGCGACGCGAGCGCAACGTGACGACCGCATTATCTTCGTCCGAGGGGTACAGGCGATGCGAGAAAAACGCGGCGCTTTTTAAGTGAAAATAGTTTATTACTATGGAGATTCTCTCGCACATAATGCACGTGTACACACAAATGGCCCTCTAGGGGCAGAAAGCGCCCATAAATTCTCCGTCTAGCCACGTGGATTAGCAGGGAAAACGTGTGTCTGCTGATTTTAATCTCAAATTCACTGCAGTACGACGGACGTTAGAAAAGTAACAATTTTTCTAAAAACAACCAGTATAATGACATTCCCTAATTAACTCTTCCAATTTATTGTAATTTCATCTTTACGCGAGTAGAGAGAGATTTTTATGGACACTCTTGGCTTATGTGTATAAGAAGATACATAATAATGGAAGTACGTTTGGTAATTCTGACTAGACTTAACTATAAATATTGGTCCTTTGAGGTAATAAGTTCATAACGCGATCGGAGATATTTAGAAAATTCATGAGAATTCCTTCGTCGCGAGAATATAAACGCACCCTAAATAAATAAATAAATTACTACACATATGTAACATGAATAAGGCAAAATCGACTTGCGTAAGAACTGTCTTCTTAAAATTTATCCTGCAACTACACCAGTATCGATTGTAACGATCTATATCTGTATCTGTTTACAGTTAACAATCATAATAATTGATATTTCATTAATCTGTTTGGACTCAGCGTTAAATCGCTGAATCGACAATATTTCCTTCCCGTCCGATTTCGCTTCGATTTTTGGACCCAAATAGCAGAAAACGATATTCTCTTCCTTATTCAAGAACACGAAGATGTCTTTTAGAGCAGTTTTGCGATGAATAAGAACTCACTGGAAATGACTTCGCAGTCTACGAGTCATGGTTCGATTGTATCTAAACATTACTCGGTCTATACAATTGGTCCTGCCGGCTGCGAAGAACGAGGAAATCGAGAGATTGCTCGAGCTGTCTATTGCGTGTCGACGTTTAATTGATAAAATTGCTAGTATCGTGTTGCCGTATTATAAACAATACTTTAATTCGCGAAATCCGAAACTCGATCGCCTCTCCGACGTTTCTATTCCGGTTCAATATAAAATCAGGTACGCCTAAGAAAAGTTCTATCTCCTTCTCCCTTCTATGTTTCTCCTTTCTATCGAGAGATTTTAATATCGGACGAAATTATTTATTTATACACGTTTTACAAACACGTTTTTTCGAAGATTAATGTCGACTCGATCGGCGATCGATTAATCCTCGAAAACTTTGGCTAGTTACGACCCTATTTTCTGTAATACGATCCCTATAGTCCGACGTTAATATCGTGACATAAATATTTCCAAGATAATTTTAAATTCGACATTCTTCCTCATCGTAAAATTCGATAATTCGAAACTTTCTGTTCGCCGTTTGGAAGGCTCGCTTCCTGTTTCCCGATATATGCCGCGTGCAAAATGCGGTGCCAGAAGTCTCACCTGCTGCGAATGAGAATAATATCTGCGGGCTCTATGATATTTTAAACTAATTGAAAGCGAAGAATTATGGCTCGCTGCACCGCTCCGCATTATTATTTGCAAATATTCGCGCTGCCTAGAGGCGCGCTTTAAACAAATACACAAATTGCCCATACGTGGTTAAGTTCAAATAAATAAACGAGACGTTAAAAGCACAGATATAATTAATATTTGTACTTTCAGACACGCGTTCATTCATAAAATGTCGGGTATCCACCGCAAACACCCATGGGTTAATTAATGGCGAAAGAAGGGAAGGTCAGGCATGCTCAAAGAGAGCTCAGCGATTCTCGCACGTCGCACATAATACCTTCCTTATGGAACTTTTCCGATAGCAGCGGCGGTGTGGAACGATGCGTACGAGCGGAAGATCGATCCGCGATGTGGATGTGACCGCTAAACGTTTCATCAGACGCACTAATAAAAAATCGACCTTGACATTGCTGGACGACATAAAGGCAACTTTATGCATCTTTATATTCCACATTACAGCGAACGCGCATCTTCACTCCGGAAGCGACACGTTCGTTCCCTTCGCAACAATTTTATTGTCCGCGCGTGTGCGCGCGCGAGAACAAAGTATACATATATTTAAAAAAAAAAAAACATGTTTACAACATGTTTTTCATTCTTCGCTGAAACTCTCGTCCGGTCGGTCGTCCTCGTCGTCATCGTCGATCGACGCCGATCATCCGGGCGGCGTTTTCTTCTGCTTGGTGAGCTCCAGCAGCACCGGATAATGCAAGTCCGGACAGTACTCCGGACTGTTCTCCAGCAGTTCCAGGTGCCTCGACCACACCGTGTCGTCGTATCGCTCGGTCTGGCGCGCTATGAAGCCGCGCTTGATCGATGCCTCGGCGAACTTCTGGAATGTTGTACCGCGTCTGGGTGCCATCACCAGCGCGACCCCGTCGTCGTTCAGCCAGCCGTAGATCGTCTCCACCAGATCCAGACGAGCGTCGTCGAAGAAGAGGCAGTCGGCGCTCAGGATCACGTCGTAGAGGCCCGACGGTAGTCGAGCATCTTCATCGTCGTTGGCCGTCCGGGTCTACATCGAGAAATCACAATCGAGAGTCCAGATTTCAATCTGGCGGCTAAGATACATCAGTGTATCTGCCATCGAATCTATGTATTCGCGAATCTCGATTATTGCTCCGATTGAAATTGTATGAAAAAATGATAGCTACCACTTCGTACATTTGCGAGGTACATACACGAGAAGAGTTTGGCAACTCGTAAAATTGAGAGAATCTAACTTTGTATAAATGTAAGATAGCTTAAAAACTTATAATCGACCGAAATCGTAAAAGACGGCTTTAACGGATAAAACAATCTGACGAACTTTTAAAGACGATTTTTTTAGTAATCTCTAATGTCTTCAAAGTTTTAAAAAATCAAAAGAAAATTATATAAAGTTGTTGTTTGTAAGTCGATATTATAGTCATACGAAACATTATGAAGGAATAATGTATTTTATTGCAAAAATATTCTTTCGCGTAAGGAACAACTTGAAAGAGACCGATTATAAATTGCTGGATGTGTATACCTCGGTCAATCGTTTTACGCTTTTTTGACTTAGTTTCGACTTGATCAATAAAATAGCCGTCACTCGGATATGCAGACTTTTATTTTATTATTTTACTACACGACGGATATATCAAGTAAAATCAACGATCTTCAGTATCGAAAAAGAAGGAGATTACAGAAAATGAATACGTTGAAGACGTTTGATCTTTCAATGTCGAATTTCTCAGATAAATGTGGTTTTCGCGTAAATAGATGAACGAAGTCGAATGGCCGTTTTTGTCAATTAATCTCGGTGATCGTCCGAAGGATCTTCGATTTCGGTTCGCCGATGCAAACTCGATCGGTCCCGGTCAAGCGGAAATTTCCCACGAAAAAGATGTCAATTGCGCGGAACGTTGCGAGCTACCGGAAGAGCACAGAGGCTATATTATAGAGGCTACCGGAAATGGAGCTGAGATTTAGCCGGAAATGTCCGAATGGTATATCTATACATCTGAACCGAGCATCACGAGGATCACGGGGATTCTATGCTCCCATGTGACCGTTTTTTACGATACATATCAAAAAGAATACACAGACATCAAATATATCTTCTAATACTTGGCTTTTTAACTTTTTCAATGTTTTATGTACATTATAAAAATGTTAAAAGATTAGCAATGTCAGAGTGTAATAGCGATAAAAATTAAAGATGTTAAAGACGTTAAAAAATGAGTCGATAAATTTCTGTGAGAAGTCTTAAGCCCATTAAAATTAATTTCCGATATGAATTTATCATCTAAAATCTGAGTTAAATTGTCGTTCAAAAAGAAACAAAAAGAAAAGAAAAATATTTTTTTTTGCACATACATTTTCTGAAATACCCCGTGGATAAGCAGTGACATTATGACGTCTCGAACATGCTACTTTATGACATCTCGAAATGTACGATACCATCTTTGTTATGTGACTCGAATAACACAGCACGTTTTGTAAGAGATACGTTTTTTTCACAGCGCCTATTTTACAATATATTTTATAGATATCATAACTTATAAAAAGAAATTTGAGACTTCTATCATTTTGCCAAACTCTTCGACTCTCTTTTTTGTTCTGAAACTTTTTCGATTTGGAGGAAATCCCCTTAAAAGTGCTAATTCTGCTATCGCGAAAGTACGAAACGCCGCGCGATCACGGATCATCGATCGTTTATTCTAGGATCGTTGATACCCGGTTGCATTACGCTTCCCCGGTAAGACCTCAATTTTTCTATTCATCGGCTCGCGATGACCGCGATGACTCATTGATCGTGGCGACGAGCAGTGCAATTGCTGTTGAAACGTGTAACCGCGAAACCGGGCGTGTCGATATCCGATGATCCGTCGTCGATTACGGTTAGCGCGCTAGTCGCCCTCATTACAAATGCGGATCACGTCGCGGTCGGAGTTTACGAGACGCATAATTCGATCGCGAGGTCGGCGACCAGGTTGAATTCTGTGCCGCGATTAGCGAAAATACGGGACTGACCCTTCGATTCCCAATGTCAGCTGCAGATCCGCGGAACTCATACGAATGCAAACGATTCGCTCGTTTTCTCGCACTTTCACAATGCGTTTATCCAAGACCCGTATACGTGCCGCTGGAAATTTGAAAGCTCGAAAACGAAGTACGCGTTTCATTCCGGTAAAAATTCCAGCGCGTATATTTTTCGTTATCAAATTAACGATAATTAAATTTTTCCAAGTGGATTCGATATATGAACGAATTTTTATTTAATGTTAACGTTAACGTCTGCACCGCGATGAGAAAGTTAAAAAAAAAAGTGCTTTTCTCATTAACATTTTCAATATTTAATTTCCGGCCTCTTTGTAGCCGCGTGCCGTTGTTGAGGCATTCCCGTCACGTTTCAATATCGCTTTGAGAATATGCTTTTTTTATGTATATTCTATTATGTCTTCACAGTTCTTCGTTCATAGAAATCGCGTGGAATATGGTCTATTAAAAAGCAATGGAAATACGTTTTATCGAAGAGATAAAGATGCTGAGTTAATATATTTATGACATACGTTACAACTGCAAAGACGAAATAATAATGTGATATTGCCGTCTGTGAATGGAAACGAATTTTTATACGATACTTGGAAGCTGTCAAAGTTATTCAATTCATACGATCTGCTCTGTAACGCCCGAAGAATCCTTTAATGCTGTTTCCATTAATTCTTCGCCTGTTTGCCGACGTGAGAATTTTAACGCGCTATTTTAAAGTTTAAAGAGTAACAGCGAAGTAACTCGCGACCGCTCTCTCAAGATCGAATTTGGGCATTCACCTTAACGCGGTTACCGTTGATAGCCGTCTGCCGAAGAGCCCTGGCGGCCTGGGCCCACTGAACGACCCCGCACTCCGCCAGATGCGTCATGTCGTTTCTGGCGACGATGCAGCGCACGTTGTCGACGCTGGTCACGTTGCCGTCCGTGAGGGTGACGGTGCTGGGATTGCAGTACTTGGCGACGAGCACGCCGGCCAGGCAGCTCATGCCGCCGCCGAGTTCAAGGACGTTCCGATTCCGGCAGAGACCGCGATTCCTCAGCAGATAGTAGGCCAGACACTCCTCGGACGGCCACACGCACACGTTGCCGGTGTTGTTGAAGCCGATCAGCTCGCTCGCCGTGAAGCACTTGCTTATCCTGCGTATCTGCACGTTGTACGGCCGGCCGTCCAGCTGGGTCGAGTACTCGCACCAGCTGGACTCGCCGTCCGTCAGCATGTTCTCCAGCAGCGCGCACTTGAGCAGGCCGAAACTGGTGAACCGTCTCACCGACACCTCGTCGTCGGACTCGCTGCCGTTCGGCTCCGGCGAGCCTGTCAGCGCCCTGGCCAGGATGCGCCATCGACGCAGAGCGCGGGTGCTCCCCTTCAAGTTGCGAGGGTCATTTGTCTCGTCCGAAAGTATCTTCCTGCGGGATAAAATCTCCTGCGACATGTCGCAGTCGGGCACATCGATCGGTACTCGATAATATACAGTTTCCAGGTTTTCTTCTCGGATTACGGAAAATCTTCGAACGCCGGAAGATCGTTTCTTATTATTCTTTCTTCTAATTTAAACGTGAATCTTCGGCTACGATCGCATAGGTAGATGTTCACCGGAAAGACTATCTTCTCAGTCAGAGATATTCGCTGAAGGCTTTTGTTAGAAGCTTCGTCGATAAACTTTCACTTCGCCGCGCTGCGAACCCGTGGAAGGCACGTGGGGGCGACGCGTGTACCTCTTCATCGTTGGCGAACGGCACGCCGGCTCAGTCGGAGCGGATCAGACGGAGTCCTTCTCGGCTCCGCGTCCCTCTTGTCGCAACCGGTCCAGACACCGGGTGCATAGCTTCCTCTCTCTGACGATATTCCGCCGCGGGGGCTGCTCCCGCCCGGCAAGGACGAGGATGGACGAAGGGACGGGGCAAGACTAAAAGCACCAAGTCAAGTTCTAACTCGCGCCACGCGGACGACGAGCGTTCTCCACGCGTTGAATCGGCGCCTGCGCCGACTCTCCACTCTTCGTTCCCTCTTCCTCGCGCTGGTCCTCCTCCGTCCACCTTCCGCACCGTCTCCGCGGGTGTTCCCCAAGACGTCGTGCACCTCGCGCGCGTCTGTCGCGCTTTCGAAAAAGATGTTCTGGCGCGCCGTCGCTCGGCTCTCATACGAGCTACACGCGCGGCTCCGAATTAGCCTAGGCTTTCCGAGATTTTCAAGCTCAATGGCGAATCGCATTCGATAGTGAGCAAACGCTTGGACCGCGTCGCTATCGAACGGCACACGCCGAAACTCGTCGAAACTTCTTGAGGAAGGATATGATGAATTATACTGGCGGATCCTTGGAGATTTGTCATCTAACCGAGTTGTCTATCATGAATAATGTAATGTGGAACGTTATCGCTCGCGTTTTTCCTTCATTATACATACACGGGAAATTATGACTTTAGTTTCACCGTAAGATAAATATTCCTTCGCGATTTCGAAAAAATCAAAATTGTAATAATAAATCAAGTAATTCAAGAATGCCTGGTAAACAAGTGGCAAAAATATCAGAAACAATGCAGCTCGTTGAGAAAATTATTGTTTATCCTTTCGTACATTAAAGCACTAATAACATTCATATTTAATGTATTCAAGTTTCAGCGATATTCACAGCATTGGCTGGCACGTGCTCGATGTTATAATTATTTCAGGCTGCCTGCAATCGTATCGTAAGGTTTATTTCCTATTTTTACGGCGCTCCTCGCGTCCCGTCAATCTACTTAAAGGCTACGAGTGCCATAATTCGTCGATGACGGGGTGCCGAGAGCGCTGAATGTTCGACAGGTGTTCCAGTTACGAAGTTTTAATGATGTGGAGTTGTGCTGCCTATCAATAACAAAAACATACGCGAAGGAGCCATAATCCTTTTTGCAATAAAATTGTTTAAACATCTTATTGATTCTTAGAGCTCTCGTAAGCTTTCACGTCGGATCATTTGTGTCATCCTTAGTTTCTATCCGCTCTCTTGATCCTACCATGATTAAGAAACGGCGAGATGGCTCGAACGCGTGGCACGCTCCCCTCTCGGATATATCGGATTTATTATTATAATAAAGACAGGGAGGAAAGGACAATGGGTGGTATTAAATGCCGTTATAATATACGGTCGGCTTATCCGAGCGTGTCATAAGCCCGGTTTCAACATCGCTACTGAAGATCTAGTAGCCAGTCGTTTCGCGCGCCGTGCCAAGACATTAAACTGTCATGAAACTAATGTTTAAATCTTGGCCTAAGTTTCCGGCTGAGCGATGAAAAGCGTATCCGTTAATCGCTTCTTATCCGTTTACAAGATCTCTCGTACGATCGCGATGGTTTCGATCGGAAGCGAAATGAGATCTGCAAAGTTTGGCACACCGAAATGTGAATTTTTTCAAATTGATATGGCATTTGATTCTCGACAATTTGTCTACATTTGTCCATAAATAATTGTTTAGCCCACCTTGCTAAAAAATTAAAAACAATTTCATTATCAGCACTCCTAAGTGCGTTTTTTTTTAATTATATGAATTAAAATATTTAGATAAAGTGTGAGAGAAGAAGTATGTAAAATAATTTCTGATAAATTCTTACCTAATATCTTAAATTTTTATATCACATAATAATCGATGCAACTTAAAAGAAAATTTGGAAAATTTTTCAATATCCCGAGAAAGAAGGAAGAAAAGAAAGCAGTAGATATTATATCACTTACAGACAAATCAGAGTTCACATAAAATTAAAAAAAAAAAACGCATTTAGAACCAACGATGAATTTTGATTTTTAATTTTATTTGCACGGTGGACTAAAAAAACTAATATTTGTGAACAAAAGTAAACAAATTGTGAACAATGCCATATTACTTTTGTAAATATTCGCATTTCGAACTGCCAACTTAACAGATTGAGCGAAATGGCATTGTTCACAGCATTCTGAATTCGTGGCACGGCTGCGCGTTTATTTTCATTGTCAACAATACGTATGGCTCGGTATTCTCTAAATAATAAGTAATGTAACGAATAATTTTTATTTATCTTCAGTCTCACGGAGAAATAACTGGAGAAATACCGTGTATACGCAGTTCGTTTCAGCTATCGTAATACATCAAAGATCACGTTTGGCTATCAATCTACCCTCGATATACATGAATAATTTATTAAATAAACGTAATAACGTGTGCTGCTTCGAATTTCTAATTTAAACAATTCCCCTGTCGGAGTTAAAAGCAACATTGAAAACATTGTGTATTAATATCTTCCGCAGCGAGGAATATTATATAATAATAATATTCAATATCGCGGGGATTTAAAGTGAGCACTTCACTTTATATAAATGCGAATAATAAAATAAAATATGAATAATAATAAAATATTTATACATTTTGTTTATTACGGTTTTGATCCAATTTAACCCCACACAGAAGATAGTATAAGTGTAAATAACTTAATTATATATTAAATCTATCACTTGTATATTTTTATGTATTGTAAGCATTCAGACGTTTCTCACCGTCCGATAAAATTTGAGAAAAATGCTTATGGAGAATCCAATAATTCTTCGCTCAATGACGAGATTTGGAAAAAAGCCAAAATTATGACACCCGGAACAAATGAACATAGCTACGAAATGTGAGCGTAAAAACGTTTTCTTCGTATATCTAATACTATTAATTTAAACAAAACGAGCGTATCTAATTTAAGAAGATTATAAAGAAAATCGAAAATTTTAAAAATTTCATCTAAAACATAAAAATCTTTCATAATGCATAACATTCGAATTTTTTAAAATTTTTTCATTGATTAGTTTTTGAAATATTTATAATAAAGTTATAACAATGAAAATGCTGACGTTATAAAAGAGCTTATGTTTTAAATTTTGTACATCATTTCTTATAATCTTCTTGAAGACAATGGTAGATATAAAAGTGGCACAAAATTATGAATTTTAATAAATTGTCCCTATAAAAATAGTGATATGCGACGTGGGAGATTGCTATAAAAGGGACAAGAAAAAAAATGGCACCTTCGAAATAAGATACGCGCAATCAGCAGTTACCATTTCCGACTTATATAAACCTCGCTAATACGGACGGAATTCAATTTCCTTGGGAGTATATATCGCCGAGGCGGGATAAGCCTCGAAAATCGGTTTTGCTCGCTGAAACTAAGTCTCCTACATATTTGCTTAAATGTCATTCTCTTTCCCCTTATGCAGCGATTATGCGGCTAACCGTCTTATAAATACTAAAAATAATATTGACGATAACGATCGCTTTCCCCATTTTTACGAGAGAAGATAAGGGATGGAATTGTTCGTGTCGGAAAGACGATACCGAAAAAAGCACTAAGCGTATTCCTACGTTTACGGGATCCTTCACATCTCCGCTATCGCGGACGGCTCGAATTTCTGGCTCCATTAGCGATTTATCCTGCCGAGGCACGCGTCAAAATGTCACTATACTTGCCTAGTTGATCCACGTCCATTAAGCTCTCGTCCCCGCTCTCAGCTTTTTAATTATTTGCGAGATTCTTCGGGATTCGGAAAGATATTTATACGTCGCCGAGAGATATCGCTCTGACATTTCCTGTTACGGCGCGTCGAATCGGTCCCGTCGTAATTATATAACAAAATCGAATTTTCAACGGTCAATGACACCGTTTCGAGCGGATTCGTCCGAGGAAAATATTGCACAATTTATTTATTTCATGATAGAAACTAACATATCAAAATATGTAGAATTATCTACAAAAAGATCTTAAAATATTTTTTTATCATAAGAGAACAATCGATGAAATAGTAACCAAAGTTAAGCGATTAATAAATTTGTGATATTAACAGCAACAATATATATATATATATATAAATGCATATAATTGCATTTTTATAAAAATATAAGTGAGTTACCGTGAGATAACGTTGGCTGAACATTTGTTCTCCAAATTCTCAAGAAAGAATCCTGACTAGAATACATTTTCTATTACAATAAATTTGTAACTCTATTAATTAATAGTATCACATTTCAAAAATCGCGAAACGGAAGCTAATAATCAAATGCTCATTGATTTTCTGGTGTTAAAGATTGAAAGACGCGAAGCGCGCAGTTTTCAAGACACGCGATGCTCTGTATTGAATTCAAAACGTATAATCCGATGCATTCTCCGGGTGGAAATTCAATTTCGTTAAAACGCAAGATGATGCGGCTGATCTCCCCGAGGCAGCGACGGCGGCGTTGCGCCCGCGTTTCTGCACGTTTTCCCCCCTCGTCGGTGCTTATGTAACCGCAGAGAGGCTGCGGGCACATACGTCTCTACTTTATATTGTTTGACACAAATAGAATCCACAGTGGCAGTGGCATTCGCGGTTTTACTTCGCACGTGAAGCCGATGGCCTCTAGGCACTACGACAAGTATAGACTTCCCCTAGTACGATAATGCACCTTTCAATTCGAAAATAATTTCATTTTCTCCCATCAAGTATCCTTAAGAGAATATTCTATCGTTACATCACGTATTATTAAAGATTTATTCTTAAATATTTCATCAACTCGTGCAAGTTGATAGACTGAGAATAAAACAATGGCAGTGCTAAGACGGCTTACGGTAGCTTATCTGTTTTCGCAAACGGAATCTTAAGTCGAAAGCGGGGGCTCGCTCGTTATTAATTAACTCTAAACTCGCCCGGGACAAACCTGTGTGTATGTTGGCGCACGATTAAATCTCCGCGCTCCGTGCCGTCCCGATTACGCGTACTCGAAATATCTCATCTCTAAGAGCGTGCATCTCGCGCCATGTGCGGCTGACGTAAGATGCGCGGAGCGTGGCGATACTATATTATTTGTACCTACGCAAATGTGCAGAAGACGCGGACGTAGACAGCCGCATAAAGAGAAGCTATTCGATTTAACGGAGTCTACAATCGAGGCGTGAACGCCAGGTATTGCTGCGCGTCAAGTGTGGACGATTCCTATCGTATGGAATCGATTATGTGTGCGTAAATCTAAGCAATGCTAAAAGATTGAGTATTCCACATTAAGTCATGAATAAATTATTAAAAATAATTTTTTATATCATACATTATGTCTCGCGATTACTAATTTTAACTCTAAAAAATATGTTTCGTCAATTTCGAAGTATAAAAGAAAAAAGTTCACAAAATACTAAACTGGACTTCTGGAAATAATAATTTTGTGAAATATCCTTCAACTTATTCGTTAATTTTCTCGCAGAGAGATTTTTTTCTATGAAATAGACATTCATGAAATTGAAACGAAAATTTGTGAAACTCAAATGTTCTCTTCATTAAATGCAGTCGTCTTTATATGCGAAGCAAGAGAGAAACTACGGCAATGTGACCTGTGATCCATAAGCTGTAGTACAACGGAATGCACAATTTGTGATGCAAACGTCTGCAAAGACAATTTGTCACATCGTAAAGCAATCAAAAAGTGACAAAAAAATGACGAATAATACATAATAATACATAATAATACATATAATACATTAAACATTTTATTTCATATCATATTTTCGTTCATTAATTACTTGAAGAGAACAGATGCTTGATGCAATCTCATTCAAGGAGAATCAACCCGCAATCTAAGACTCAGCATTAAAAAGGATATCTGTGTACGTGGCAGTCTTGTACGTGCAAATAATTGAACAATAAATCTTTCAAAGCGAAGACAGAGACATTGTTATGAACGGTCCAGCGAAAGTGAGGGATTGCATTGAGGTCATTGAGAAGAATAGTCGCCGGGGGAGGCGGAACAAGATGGAAAGCCTGTCGCAACGTAGACGCGGTAAGACAGTATTGCGGCGTTTCCCTGGCAAGGGCAGCGACGCAATGCGTCTAGGCGTCTCGGGTCAGAAAAGTTACGTGAGAGAGAGACGTCGGTGCGATCCAACGGAGGTGAGACGTCACCGACGCGGGAGAGAGACGCCGTTTTCTTTTCGACGGGATTCCCTGACAGTCGTGATACGTAGGCACAGACTGACTGGGTTGGCCAATAACGTGTGCCAAATGTCCCACATTCGCTTATTAAAAAACAGACAGATACGGGAGAGAGGCGAACAATGGAGTATCTATTGCCCACCGTTCTGTGCAATGCGACACAGTTGCAGACGCAGGTACGCGCGGAGGGATGTTAGAATTTAACGAACGTCGGAATTTAATCGATACTATTCGATTTCTCGTGCGAAAGCGTCATAATATTTATCCACGAGTATAAAAAAAATATATAAATTTTTTACTAACAGCAAATTTCCAAAGAATGCAGTAAAAATGTTTTTGAGTAAATCATTCGGTTGTTATCTTCTCAAATTAAACGTAGATATTTAAAATTTAAAAAATGGAAATTGATTCCCGTTTGTTTCAAAGCTCTGTTTCAAATTGCTCGGCGGGGATCTTTCAGTTTCAATAATAATTCCTCGTGGGCTAAAAAGAAAAGGCGGTTTAAAATTCCACGAAAAACGCATGCTTCTTATTGTTTCGCATATTCTTCAAGACACACCGCGTCTATCTCTGTTTATAACGGGGAAAGCTCCGCTTAGTTGGTCAAACGGTTCTAATTTCGGTGCGCGGCCAGCACGTGGCTTTATTACAACAGGGCGCCGGGTTTACGCACGTGAGAATCGACGAGATAACACCGCACCCGTGTCAAGGAAGTTGTATTTTTAGCAGATAGGGGGGCCGCGGTCGTAAGTTATACGCGCGGTAAAATGGAGATAGTAAACAGAAATGAGAAAGGTAAAATGAAGCGAAATTAAAAATGCAAACGATCGGAACACAAAAACTACTCCCTCATATTTTCGAATCAGTTACGCTCCGAACGGACCAACAAAACGATTTCAAGGAAGCGAATTTTCGATTCTATTCATTTAATACAATTAGAGATTTAGAATTGAGCCGAGTTAAAAAATATTTCAATAAACAGAAAAAGGAGATAGATAAAGAAAGAAAATTAAACGAGAAACTACTGCAGAGATTTAGCTAAAATATTTTTCGAAAATTAACAAAAAATAAAAAGAATTAAAAAAAACCATAACATAAAGACAGAATTTAAAGCAAAAGCGATTGATGTGCGGAGAAAACGAGGAAATTTTCAGACGAGATGGATCACGGGATGGATTGATAAAACAGGACGTGTTAAATCCGTTTCTGCACGTAATCGCTATACGAGAGATATGTCGCGGATAGTCACAATTCCGAATGTGAGGTTGGGGGCATGAAAATCGCATTATGCAAAATACGCCTAAGCCGTGTGTACATACGCGGCGGCTCCCGCAAACTTTTCTCCGTCACGAATCCGCGCACGTGGCGCAGCGACTCGCTTTACGAGAGGTATACAGCGTGTGGATTATGCCGAGCGTTATCAGCTAGGGCCAGATAGTTACGTCGCGCTAGCTGGCAAACGTCGCGACGGCACGGCAAGTGTTTTGCGTTAGCGAAAGTAAAAATATGAATTACTTGCTATTCTCCCTCCATAAAACGGACCATAAAACATTATTTCCGCGAATATATAATCAAGAGAGATAAGCGAAATATCGCGAAAATGCGAACTTTGTTAACATCATCGCGTTACGTGACCCACATGTTATGTTAATTGGATGCGAGTCTGTTAAATGATACGGAAAGTAAATTTGCCTAAGTGTGCAAGTTGAGACATCGACGGAAGCACGTGAGGCGTTAACGCTCGCGTTTCAGGTAATTTCCCCGAAAATAAGTGAGAGAAGAGGAGAACAACTAAATTCTAATTAATTTTAAACAATATTTCAAGCAATCTTAAACAATTTTAATGTGTTTTTGCAATGCAAAATATATCAATATTTTGTACATAGATAGCTATTTATATTTTATAACATATAATAATTTTGCACTATTAATCAGCAAGTAATCAAATACAAATTGAGAAAGTACAATCACATCTCTTTTTTCTTCCGACAATAATTATACATCAAATTGATAACGAGTATTGTCTTGTTGTAAATTATTAGTTTTTTAACGCTAAAATACGATTTATAAGTTGTGTTAAAAATTTTAGTCGAAAGATATTTAAAGAGATGCTTTTAAAGTAATATTTTGGCGTTCCCAATTTATCTTTACTTCATCAGAATTGATAGGGGAAAATAAAAGCTACGTTTTTCTTTCCGCTCGAAGCGTTCTGAATAATTGAAACAATAAAGAAGCGACATCGAGATATCTCTCTCCTTACTTATTCACGGGATATTGCGTAAAAAGAATGGGATATCAGAATTCGTGATGTTGTCGTTGTCTGGTATGCTTATTGCGGAATCAAGTGTACTTTTATGCATAGTACAGCGATACTATAAACGAGATATGTAAAAGTTTTATCGATGCCATAGCTCGGCAAACAACGATTTACTAGGAAATACTTCCTTGATAAAAATAGACATTTCAATACTTGCATTCGATATCTTTCGTAAGATAAAATAGCTAGCAAATTTAGGAACTCATTCTTCGACAAATACAGAGATTTGCTGCTGTGGGGCTAGTTTGTTCTTTACAAAGAATTAAGGGATACAAATAAAACATTTAATTTTAGCTTCAGCTCTCACTATTCTCCATCTAACAATAAGTACATATTTAAATTTTATTCTTTTCATTATTCTTAAATTAGGTTTCTGCTAGCTATTTTGCATTTTTTCCTAATTTATTTATTGCCTCATCATTGACAAAAATATATATGTAATATGTATATAAGAATAAATGTGTATGAATATCTGCAGCATTTCTAACTTTATTCCGTAGACTCATTAAATAACTGTGCAAATAAGTCATTCCTATGTAATGAGAAAAACGATGGAAGGATCAACTTGTTTTAACATGTATCGAAACAAAATTATACGCAAGTCTAACGTGATCATTAAATTTGGAATAGAAAAATTCAAGAGAGAGCAAAGATTCATTTTTCAACGCATCTACACACCAACACTTATCAATTTCCGCTTAATTTGACTATAATTTAATTATAGTATTAATATAATTGACACTGTAATTAAATTAATTTGCTATAATGAGTAACATAATTTTAACTATGATTTCGACTGCATAATGAGCCGATAGAGAGGCAACCTAATGCTATTTATTCTACTAAAGAAAAGAAAGATTTCACTGCAGGAAAGATTTAATTTTTTTATTACGTCAAACTCGTACAATGTTGAAATGTCTAAATCTATTATTACACTTGATTAATTCTTCAATCGGCTATTATTTCGTAATACAAATCAACGCACCAGATTTTGAGATATCCCAATATAAAAAAAAATCAATTTTTATCTTATAAAAATAATATTTGCAGACTTTCAATCGGTGAATATCTTATATCTTATTACGAACAAATGCGTTTTGTTAAACATCAGACTTGTAAAGACCTCGCGCGGATAAACGACTGAAGGGTCAACGCCGGACGCAGATCAGCGTCGACAGTCGCGAGGAAAAAATAAAGGAGTAAAGTTACTTACATTTTTCTCTCTCACTGACGATATTTCGCTGATGTTTCGTCGGATTCAGCACTCCGTTGATCTTCGTTACGAGGGATGATACTTGCCGAGATGATACACGAACATAACCTCGCAGCAGCACAAATTCGCGGAAGATCGTCACGCCTCGAAGGTCCGTCTTGTCGCTGCGCTCAAGACAACAACGACAAGACGACGACGTGGCCACACGATCTCACACACGATTTCATGCACGATCGCGAATCGATATGGAGTGCGACGAAATAATGAAATAATTCAATAAATCACACACAGCTCGCGCGCGCAAATCCTCAACACAACGCGAGCGATATCAGCTGATCACATTCAAGTCAGTTCGAATAGATAGCGCCACTCGCCGGAAGAGGATGCACCTTCTTTCGGCACTTCCGAAATATTGCAGTATTTTCTGATATATTTATTTGCCAGCATTTAATGTCGTAACGATCGAATACGTTTTATCTTTTATAATTACTGGCAAGATCGCAACAGCGTCAATTGCAACTCGATGTCGAGTCTAGCGGCATTGCGACACTTAATTTAATCGTCGTCTATTTCCCAGGTACCTAAAAGAAAAATTATAATATAATGACATATTAATAACATATGTATGTCAATATGATGTCATTATGTTATTATAATATTCACATCAAAATAACGACAAAGCGGCGATAAAATGACATCCGAATGCCATTTTAGAGTCATTTTCATATCATTTTGACATCTTTATGATTTCTTGTTCTACACTGAGAAAAATGTTTTGTATAATGAACCAAAAGTTTTGTTGATATACACCCAAAAAAATTGTTCAGTTGCTAAAAACAAATATGTTATTTGTTTATATCTTGTTAAATCATTTTGGTTTAGAAAACAAAACAGTTTTCTTCTCTAAACAGTTCTGTTTTGTGTTCTAAACCAAAACGATTTAACAAGATATAAGCAAATAAAATATTTGTTTACAGTAACTAAATAATTTTCTTGGGTATATATCAACAAAACATTTGGTTCATAATGCAAAACATTTTTCTCGGTGTACCTGGGTTGTATTCGTTACTTTATATTCACTCTTACAGTATTTGAGACTTGCGCACAGCATTAATAACACAGTTTTACATTTACGAGATTTACAAATTGTAGATTTACAATACGCACTACGAGCGATATAAATTCAATCCTATTTTTCTCAACCTGCGTGTCTTTCCTAGCCGTTCGCTGAGTTACGTAGTAACCGCGCAAAATTGCCGCCATCTTCGAACGTTTTACAACGACGGACACGGAACGACGTGAGATGACCGACGTCGCGGCACTTTCAAATTCATACGAAAAATCTATGTTAGAAAGTGTTAAAATATTTCGGGGAATGATATTTCGTGACGTACGCGACTCCGGTGCCTTTTCGTTGGTGTATGTGTATTGATGTGTATACGCATCGTGCGTAATTACCGCGCTTGGTAGCACTCGGCAATCTACGCGGCAACGGCGTTCGGCAACACTCGGCTCTCGGTTACGAGACCGCGGCGGCTCGGCGCTGATTTCTCAGCGATACCTGTGCTGCCATCGTTCGTTCACAGAACGTGACAGAACGTTGACCGACCGTCGAACACGCAGCGGACCGGTACACTTCTGTGTACCGATATGCGATTTTGCGAATAGACCGATGGCCTTTACGATCGCGCGGAGTTCATTTGATGAAACTGTCGCGCGTTTCCACCTCCAATGCGACATTAGCACTTGAAGATTGCATGATTAAACAGAGTTCCGCATGTCGACAATATCAAATGGTGTTAATACTCCGGGAAATTTGCGATTTTATACTAAAATCCTTATTATTTAGGGATATGTACAAGGTACTAATTGTATACATGCAAATAAGAAACTTGATTTGTATTATTTTGTATAATAAATCATATGATAAATTTATATTAGTGAATCTTTTTACTATAATTAGATCTTTGGCATAATCCGATGTTTTCATAGATTTATTCTCGCACGGACACTCACTTTGATAATTTGAGACACTCGTAAACTTTATTACATCTAATTTGCATAGAAAGGTCCATCATAAATGATGTAACGTGAGTTTCTTTATCCTTTTGCTTCCCATTTTCGAAGACGATCACGAGTGTCATAGTGGGATCGGTGTTGTGGAAAGAATATGTACACAAATCCTGTAAGAATGTCATTAATTTACAGTCTACTTAAAGATTACTTCGCAATGAGCGTACCTTCGTGCTTTTATGATAAATCACTTTATCCATAGCGAGAAGTTCGGCGTGTCGTTCCTTTATCTTCGTCTGGATATTGTCCAAGTGTACCGATGGTTTCTGCGTGAATGTCTGAAACAAACATTAATTATATAGGAAAGCACAGAGTTTTATACTACTTTTAGTATTTGTGGATACTAATACGTATATACTTATATTAATAAGAACAATTAAAAAATAAATTTGTATTTACACCAGGACAACATACGACCACAGGAAAGTTCTCCGATGAGTTTGCTCCTCTCCCTGGATGCCTGTATCCCGAACCTGAATTTTCCGTTTCTCTGGAGTCGAAAATTATCAGTATTGCTAGTATGTCGTACTTTCGTCGAAAACTCTGTATCCTAAAAACGAGCGTCTGTCAATTCGCGTACTCTGTGCAAGCATCAAAATAATATCTGTATCTTACTTATGATAATAATCCACGCTCTGCTTGCTCACAATACTCCTCATTTCTCCTGGACTAGCTTGTTGACTTAAAGTAGTGTGGAAATATAGAGAACATTTAGCTAATATGGCACCGCGAAGTTTCACCAGCCACTGATATAATGCTGGTTGTTGATTTGCCTTGAGGAACGTCGCACTGAAGCCCAATTTCCAGGACTAAAAAAAATTATTGAATAAATACCCGACAAGCTGCTTTGACATTCTTCCTTGTATATTATTTACCTCCTTGCTCTGCAGAGTTCTCTCCCAAGCTGACATTCGTGTTTGCGCTCCATAAAGTGCCATCAAGGTCGGTAAAAACCTCCAATTTTGAACTTCCACTTGTGCTTTCATTAATTGTACTAGAGTTTCACATTCTAATCTGAACAATGAAAATTATTAGCTTTTTATTTCCCTTTATTAAAGTCTACGATATTTCACTTTATTACAAAGTTACGAGAAGATACGCACGTTAAACTTGTCTTAATAGCAATTAACGCCAAATGAGAACAAGATAACAAATAGCACTTTACTATCCCTTCTATACATTGCAGCAATTCTTGATGCTTCATAACTTTGCTGTTTATACTCATGTTGTACATTCTCTCGTAGCTGTAATGCAATAATCACGAATGTGACATTAGAAACAGAAGGTTCAAGACGCTAATATACTGACAAATCTATCAGCTGGATTCTTGCCGTGATGAACTGACAGAGTTGATTGGAAACGTTTGCGACTGTCGTGCCGATAGTGTTCGTTCCTTTGGTCATTTCCTCTAATCGTTTCAAGTCAGATTTCAACGATTCGTAGACAGTCTTCAAAGAATTCTGTAAATAATATCATCGTAAATAAAGCTTGAAATGATCGACGATCGAAACAACTTATTCCTTGTTAAATATGTACATCTTTCCTGAGGAAGCCTTTGTTTTTAGTGTTGAGAAAACCTAAATCTGCATACGAACGCTCTGCTACAGCTATCTGTGGTAGATGCATCAGGAGCATTCCCCACGGACCCATTTGCATCTGCTTGCACGATTCCCTTTCTTTCTCCTGAATTAAATTCACATTTTCTCTCAGATACACGTATAAAGTTGCAAATATTTATTTCAGTACATGTAACAGGAATGCGATCACTCACGACTGTCTCTTTGGCCTTGTCGGAGCATAATTGAGCGACCTGGGTGAAGAAGACATTGAGAAACTCGTCTTCGTGATCCATCTTCTATTCTCGTTTCCAGTAAACACGGGTAAATAAACAACGGTCAGGCCATGTGTTTTCTTTTTTTAATTTTCACTGAGCAGTAGAAATTTACTAAGTATCTTTAGCTCACTCATGGGGTTATATAGCACATACGTCTCTTTTATCCATACGGACGTCATAATGAGGTTATGTTACAACCCGCCTATCGCATGGACGAGTTGATTTGATTTTGCTGGAGAGATATGAAAGTCGATTTGATTTTGCTAGAGAAATATGAAAATCGATTTGATTTCATTTTGATAAGTTTAATACTTTTATATATTTATAATAATGCACCTTTATATGAAATAATTCACAATATTTTGAATAAATATAATTTTATTAATTGATCAAAGATTAACTTATTGGCAGGATTCAATAATTTGGTGCTATACAAGGACATGAATTTTTAATTACTATGATAAACATTATTTAATAAATTTATAATTAAAAAAGCACATTCGATATTTATTATAATATATATAAAGTATATAAATCAATTTGTGTTACACATATATATGTACAAAGTTCTTTATATTGTTGATAAAATCTACAAGTTCATGATAGCTCTTTTTATAGCCTTCTGCTTATTTCTTCTGATTTTCTTCTTGTTTTCGACGTTCTTAGAGGCGTCTCTGAAGAATTTGACTCCCTCCTGTTCCTCCAAAATTCGTTGTATGTACATCATACCATGTAAATTAAAGCCAATAGTATCCTGAAAGATATTGTTCGACAATTTATCAAATAAATAATAGATTCTAGTGAGTAACATATAGTCAGTAAATAAGTTTTCATTACTCTTAAAGCAGAGATCTTTTTTACAGCAAGTTTCTTCACAATATCCAGCGTCGGCAAAAGATTTTGATTGGCTATTATCGGACCATGATGCGCTTGTACTAAACACAGAGCTAATCTGGCTAATAGCTCAGCGTTATAATCATTTTTTAACAAATTAGGAAGTCTTTGAAGAATATCACAGGCGGCAGAGTATGGTAATAACAGTAATGTCTCCTCTAATTCACTAAAATATATTTAGTTACGTTAATTTTTATATAAAAGCATATAAAACATTGCGCGTTTCATTGTATTTTACCTTGCCCTAACTCGTTTAAAAGTTTCCACTAAGAACTCTTCTGTACTCGTGCAATTGTAACCCTGCATCAGTAGAGGAAGAGGCGGTGCTTTATCAGAAGCTTTACTCAATTCCGTCTCATATTGGTTGGATATTTCTAAGCATTCCAGTATCAGCTCAGCCTAATAAGAAAAGCATATAAAAAAGAAATACATTATACCTTATGTTGTAAATTATATATACTTTAATAATTCAACTTACAGCCTTCTCACTATTAACGGTCTTTCTGGAAGGTAACACTTGTTGTTTCTGTCCTAATACCGCAGTACTTTCGCCGGTTACTAATTCGTTCTCCTGCTGTTCCCTTTCTTCTTCTGCTTCATCTTGTAATACTAAAGGTTCATTAGTCTTCTCGTACAACCTAACTACTCTATCGGAACCGCACGATGCGACATAAATTCCATTTGATGAAACGCAACAACTCCAACTTTCCCCAGCATGACCCTACAAAGATCACAAAAATACTGAAATTAAGTTACCGTTACGCAGTATTGCAAAATGTTTAATAAAATATAGTACCTGTAGTGTGGTGATTTTTTGAAATATATCAGCATCCCATTGTTTAATCTGGCCGTCTTTACCCGAGCTAAAAAAGTAGTGAGTTCCATGCACGAACGAGAGACCCATGACAGAGTCGTCGTGCGCGAATATAGACTTGTGGCAGTCGCCGAAATCCAAACCCCAGATCTTGATGTTGCGATCAGCAGAACCGGTTGCTATTAGCGTGGAGTCGCTGGATATATCCATGGACAGTACTGGTAGCTTGTGTCCATAAAGCGACACAAAGAACTACAATAAAAATATAAAATAATAAAAGGTAACTTAAGATACAAGCTTATATGTCTCAAAATAACTACAGTACCTTAAATGTGTCTAAGAAGAAGATTTTAATGGTACAGTCCAACAGAGAAACAGCCACAAATCTACTATTCGGACTTATTCTTACGCACAGTACACTTTCTTCAAGCTTAAGCGTCCTTACGTGCAAGACAGAGAGAACTTTCGCTTTTATTTGATTATCTGAATCTTGAATAAGTTCAAAATTCCAAAATTTTACCGTGTGATCACCACCACCGCTGGCAACTCCTTTCTATTTATAAAAATGTATTAATAACTTTTAATTTAATGAGTTGTTAAAATATTTTTCTTGGAAAAAAACAATTACCAAATCAGGAAACAATGTCACGCTCCAAAGCTCCTTGGAATGCGCCGTAATTTCTTCTAAGATATCGCCAGATGCAATGTCGATAATAAGCATTTTTCCATCCTTTAAACCAACAATTAAATGTCTGTCACCCGGCACGAACGTTATCGTTAAGGCATAACCGCACGGTACTGTGCGTAAACATGATAACGTTGCTCTAAAAAAGTAATAATGTTTATTAACAAATTTCTAATATGTATCCATTACTCATTAAAAGATAGTCTACCTATTCCATAATTTAATAGAATCTCCGCTAACGGTAGCAAATGCCAAATTGTCGGAGCTAAAACAGACAGCTCGAACATCTGTACGATGGCCCTGTGCCGTTATTGCACGCAAACGCTTTACTTCGGGGTTCTGCTCTTCCATGTACAAAGAATGTAATTCGACCGAATTGTTACTGACTCCAACACATAACTGCACAAAATAGACAAGATAAAATATAGCGCAAAATTTCAGATAATTTTAAATTTGCTTCATGCTATTACTGACTCTGAGTTCGTTTTCTTTGCCTATGATTAAATCAAGTCCTTTGACTTTGCCGGACACTTGGATAATAGGTAATCGTTTTATTTCATCTTTTAGGGATGGTACACGTGGTAGCTCTTTTTCTGCATCATTCCCTTCCCTGACAACAAAGAAATATACATTTAAATCTTTTTTTTAAATAAGTTAAAATTTTCTTTTTACTACAACTCACTTCTGAGCCTTTCGCCTTTCTTTCTTTAATCTTCTTGCCAATCTGTCTTTGATTGTGTCGTCAGATAGTAAACAGAACAATTCTATGGAATTTCCTATTCCATAGCATCCAAGAACTTTATATGTGGAGTCAACTTCTAACGAAACAACTCGGCCACTTGAGGTTCTTAATATGCTTCCAACTTTTTCACATTTTATAGGATATTTCTGTAAAAATATGTGCTTACAATTAGATGTTATTATTTTTAAAATATTATATATAAACGCTTTATAAACATATACAAATATAAATGCGTACCATATCTGTATCCACACTTTCCTCATTTTCTTCATTGATATCTGTACCAACAGCAGTATCCAATTCAATATTCTTGTTATCAATAAAAGTTATTTTCCAAACGCGTAATTCCATATCGTTGCATCCCGTTATTAAATACTGATCATCCTTCATTAAGGCAAGACTCCAAACCTATCAATATTGAATCAATACTATGATCTGAAATATAAATAATGAACAGAAAGATGAGCAAATAGCTTACTTCTGACTTATGTCCAACAAGAGTTTTGAAGTTATGTTCCGTGTCCAAATCCCAAAACTTGACAAACGTATCTTTGCTAGCGCTAATAATAATGTTATGTTCTTTCATGAATACCAGTTTAGTTATGACACCTTTGTGCCCGTTTAACCGACATATTCCAGTTTCTGCTACGACATCCCAGATTATAATATCTGTATCCTGTTATATAAAAAAACAAACATAAGTATTTATAATTTTGCTACTCTCGTAAAAGATTCTTACCTTGGAACCAGTAGCTAATCTATGTCCCAATACGTCATACGCCAAGGCTGTTATTTCAGACTTGTGTCCCACAAATATGCTAACGTTCTCACCAGTGCTTAGATCAAAAGTTTTCACTGTACCATCTGCATAACCGACTGCAATGTGTCTTTTACTGGGCGATGCAGCCAGACGTGTTACGCATACTTTGTCTCCAGATAATACTTGTGCCTGAGATTATTACAATATTTATAAAATATTGATCATGTCCTCCAAATTCCTTCATTTCTCATCCTTTTAATTTACCTTTTCTCCGAGTCGTAGGTCCCAAATGTATACATGTTCGCATGCAGCAGCAGCTACAAATCTTCCTTCCTGACCGTCCAATCTTACAAAGACGACGTTACATCGAGAACTCGAGATTATGTTTGCATTACCTGCCGGCACGTATTTCAGATACTGCTTGGTTAAGCCCATTTTATCCGTCTGAAGAAAAAATAAAACGGTATGTTCTACAGGAAACAAAACCGATAGTGAAACCTGCGTAAAAATGAATGATAAATCTGAAAGAGAGTGGTCCTCCTCACCGATTTCGTTAAACCTTTTTTTTTTAGTGTATTTTAATGCGTAGAATACACTAAAAAAAAAAAGTTTTAACGAAATCGGTGAGGAGGACCACCCTCCGTCATATTTACCTATACCTGTATTAATTTAGTCAATTATATTAGGAGATTGAATTCCTCTTCTTCTAAAAACTTACTATAGGAATTTGGAGTTGAGGTTACAACCACGTGTGTAATCCAGCTTATCCAGCATCCACAAGCTCCCAGCCAGCGACCTCTACAGAAATGAAACTTATGATACATGAAAAAAATCTGCTTAATTTGCTCCTTCATAATATGCATTTCTTATAATTTGCTCCATTTTACTTTCTTTATAAATAAATAATAAAGTTAATAACAATATAATAACAATAAATGTTAATATAAGCGAAAATTATTAGAATTTGTAGATTCGCCAGGTACAGAAAAATTGCTCCCTTCTCGTTTGAATTTGCTCCACCTTTACAAACTAATTATCTACAGT